>ONZK01000379.1:0-19692 GCA_900322385.1 Pharnaceum exiguum | reverse complement strand
GGGGGGGGATGGGGTTTTACTCCCTTTGTCCCTGAAACATTCCTCTTTTTTGTCATCACATTTGTCTTTTAAGTATTCTGCTTAACGCTATTTTATTTCTGATCTTTACGACTGCATCCAACAAAGCATCGGCAATTCACCAGCACTTAAGCACCAAGTTACTAAATGGTAAATATAATAAATGATGTGTTTGCAAAAAAGCATTACCACAATACAGCATTACGGAGCATTAAAGCATACACAATGAGTTGGAAGTGATGGGGAATATGGAACGCTTATGGAGCCTGTCCCTGCACAATTGAACTGATGATGCCAATCCACATTGCCACATTGGTAACCTCTGCATGGAGCCGATATAGAGTAACTATTGGCAATTTCAAACTTAAGTATAAGGTGACTCAAGCAAGTTTCACACGTCAAACTTTCCATTCAACTGGCATTCTGTCAAACACATGAATATTGGTGCTAGCCTGATGCATATGTATGAATTACAGGAATGTTATCGGCTGTAGCCTGATGCAAGGCACTTAGTTCTAGATTAGTAATGTTTCCTATTATACATATCACAGAGAAGAGTGAATATGGATTGCCAGAAAGTTAACATGTTCTGATGATTCCAGTCTATCTACTTGTTACATATAAACTAAAGGTACACAGACACAGTACAAAGGAAGTAGACTATTGAGAAGATATCCTCTCCCAAATGTTAGGAGTTCATCACCATGAGTCTAATTGGATAATTGTCCATCAATTAATCACAATTTCCCCCCAGACTGTGGCACTGGAATCTGTTGATGGAGACAATACATATCATGTAATTCTTTAAGAGTTGCAGACCATTCACCAAGTAAACACTTGCACAGAGGGAAAACAAACAAAGATCGGTATCCTAAAGCCTCCCCACCAGCGCCAATCATCTGCACACAATCTTCCTACCTACATCTCAAAGGCTATTGATAAGTGATAACTTGATACACATCACTTCAGATTGTATTCCAAGACGAAAGGACTATGTCCATAACAGTATTTTTGGACTCATATGGTGTCCATTAAGATACCAATTTGACATAGGACGGCATCCTAACACATTGAGACAGTTGTGTCACACATCACATAGCAGACGCAACTAATGATAATTCTAGTTGGTAGTAGCACCACATGTACACTCGCAGAGAAGCACAACTTCAAAAAATATATAGAACCAACTTACAATATGATCCACTTTCGCGTGTACACAGTTGAACTTAACTCCTGGCATCTATTGGAGCCTCTGAATCTGAGTCACTAGCATTATATCCTGTGACGATTAAAACTTAGCCAATGCTCCACAACATAAACCAAGCTAATTACTAGGGACAGAAGACGTACCTGGCTGCTTATCGCTCACTTTCCATGCGGAAGATCTTCCCTTTGACGCTCTGTTAATCCAAGCACGACCCTATTTTAAGAGACAGCAAGAGTGATAAGATAAATTACATGGGAAAACAGATCTACGAAAAAAACTAAAACTAAAGGCTGAGATTGAACATTCACTCAAACATTTGTAGCTTCCTTACGAAACATTGTGCAACAGGCTATATGATTCCAGGTTATTTCCTGAGAGGCATGCAAACATCATTCCTACACTGTAAACCTCATGTGCTAAAATTTCTATACAAAGGTCCTCGGAGATCATCTAGTCATCTATCGTCAGTGGCACATAAGAACAAATCAACAAATTTTACCATATCCACCTTCTGTATTTGTGACAGAACCATGAGCACAACAAAACCTCCCTATAAACTAACACCTCCTCCACAAGCATGCAAAATCAGCGCTTTAAGTTGAAGTCACCATTGTGTTCATCACATGTCACATTCTACATAAACCAATCCCTTATTCAATTCCACAAAGGAGGGGCTAGATGACTACTTCAATGTGTAAAAGAACACAAGGGAGACACAGAGTTGTAAAAATGACTGGCTCCAATAGACTACTTTAAACTGAATTCTAATGCCCTGGTCGAGATCACTGCAAGTTTTTCGTTTTTGGTTTTCAAATATTTTCTAACTTGGTGAGTTGGTGATGATGAATTTATTTTTGAGATTAAAACAATAGGCATGGTATATCTTGTTATGATTTTAAAAACTGACAACAAAAATATGAAAACCACTTTTTCTGATTTCCAGAAACTGGTTTTTTGTTTCGGAAAAAACTGGAAACTGAAAACTCAAAACGATCCCAAACACCACCTAAATCACTCAACAAGAATAAGTGAAAACATTGCGAAACAGTATCGATTGGCAAGCCTCGACCTCTCTTTAGTCTTTGATTGCCGTAATCAGGTTGGTCAGCAAATAAAGCTCACTAAATAGAAAACCTTCCAGCAAGTCAGCAACATGACTCTGAGGAAATATCAGTTAACTAAGATGAATGGCCACTATTTATATCCAATGGAGAGAGTATGCCAATCAACACCTTTAGCAGGTTGAGATACTACCCTCATCAGATATCTTTCCAACTATTAACTCCAGTGCTCAGTAGAGATACATATGTTTCATCATATCCTGTCATGTCTATCACCCACCCCCCAATCCTACAATAAGTTACCATAGAAGCCACATAGTCTTCCTCCAATTCAAACATCTGAAGGCTTTGACCCTAATGGGGCTAGCCTCGAATGACAGTAATGGGGCCATTTCAGAGTTAATTTTCCCGTCCAAGCATCGAGTATGGAAAAGGGAGGACAATTTCAAGCCGGAAATCATTCACCTCAAACAAAACTAATGGTTCCAGACCTCCCTCCACCCCAAATTGATTCAGCTCTTCTCTCTCCCTTCAACTACAGTCCCCACTGCCTCTCATCCCCAAACCTATCTTGCTCCCTCTCTCTCTCCCAAGGCTCCCTAAAGAAGTCATCCTAACCATTAACTCCAGTGATCTTTCCTCCCCTGCAATTGAATTGTTCCTCCAGAAATAATTTCTGATAGAGTTGAGGGTTGTAATCTATTACCAAACTATTGTCTCCTTAAAAGTAGCAATCCCAAAAAACTGTTAGCATGTCTTTTGCTGCGTTTTGCGATTGAGTTCAAAGTGCTTTCGCCAGCACTTTTAGTTTTTTCTGAGAAAATTGGCGGAGTGAAAGCACTGTCTTAAATAATTTTTCATCTCACCTATCCTCCTTCTATAGTTCTATAGGTGAAAGCATTTTTAACCACATCTACAGCACCTCCTACCGCTACGAGTTGACAGCAATCCCTAAACTCAGCCAAACCTATTCCTAGCATTTAGACTATAGTTTAAGGACAAAATGCTTTTAGATAAAAAGTATATTCATTCTAAACTTCTTTTCAACTTGCAAGTGAAGGAACACCTAGAATCACATACTATATGAATACTCATTTACATCTAAACAGATACACATATTCTCCAAACACATCATGTATTCATATCACTCACCTCAACGTACTTAACCTAGTCAAATAAATGAAAATTAGACGACAACGTGACAACTAATTTAGGACGACAAAAGAAAACTACCTTCTCGGTATCCTTCCGGATACCGTAACCAGAGTTATACATCTGACCAACCAACAGCTGCATGGAAGGGTCACCAGCCTTAGCCTCCCTAAGAGTATCATGAAACCACCGCTTGACACAATCCGAAACCACCTCCTTGAGAGGCACCCGGGTCCGGGTCGGTGGTCTTTCCATTTTAAGGCTGGCTAACTGGGCTCGGGATACTTGTGGGCTTGAATTGTTGTTGTTTGGGTTTGATTTGTTGTGAATGTTGATATTCTTTGGTGAAATGGGCTTTGCTTGTTTTGGGCCGCCGCTTGCTATTACTCTTGCAAAGTTCTGGAACCTTGCTGCTGATGATGATGAAAATGATTTTCCCATTTATTGTTGTTTGGTTTAGTTGGGGTAATTGTGGTTTGTGTTGTGTTGTTATCTGGTTTTCATGGTGGGAGATTTGAAGGTTTTGTTTGCTGGTCAAGGTGAGGAGAGAGAGGGGAGATGAGATGCAAACATTTTCAGTGACTTTTTTTAATATTATTATATTTTTCAAGATGGGCCAATGTTTACTTTGGGCTAACCCACTCAAAAAAGGGATAGAAAGAAAGATAGATAGTTTGGGCTACATTTTCAAGTAGGGTGCCCACCATTCCATTAACTGATAACTCTACAATCTACATCATCTAAGAATCTAAGATGGATGCCTCAATGGGACATCCGAAAACGATTAAATATAAGATGATACACTTAAATATTTGAGTTGTGTTTTGCTGTTTGAGTTCATTCTCTTACATACTAATAAAACACACCCATGTTTAGTAGTTTGATTTCAGTTAACCGAAGCAAATACATATGCTGATGCATGATTTGGTATTCGATTCCGAGAACCCGATAAGCAACGATGATATTATACAGTTTTAGGGTGAAGCTATAAATTCTCCTACCCCATAGCACCTAGGTACACCCAGGTTTAGGATACAATTTGCCATGATTTTGGTGCATGTGAGTGATAATTTTCTTGAAGACCATAGTTTATAGTTATACAAGAAGTACGTTCAATTTTTATAGTTGGATAGTTTAAACTTGATCACAAGATGCTCCAATGTGGCTATGCTCCAATTTTGCTTTTGTTAAGTCTTATTTAAAGGAGAAAAACTTTGAAACCACTCTCTGAATGAGTATGCATAACTTCATAAGTATGTACTCACAGTTCAGAAATACAATAACAATAACAACAATCCCAACTTAAATCCAATCTAAGATAGGGTACTGAGGGAGTCTGATGTACGCAACTTTATCCCGAATTGAAAAATCGGGAGACTGTTTCCAGAATGACCCATTTAGTACCTTTGAGGGAACCGCTTTGTACCTTTCCTAGCTCCTGCCAAAATCAACTATCAACTCAATTAGTACTTCAGAGTCACACTGACATAAACCAGACACCTCGTTCGTACCTCGCCTCTGATTGATCGACTTCCCTCCAAATAATCAGAGTTCACAAATGTAGGCATAAATCCACATATACTCCAGAAAGTTATAGTATGCTTGATCCTTTGGATAGCGTCACAGCGCCTCACTTGATGACTAGAAATCTAAAATGCACATATCTTGACTACCTGAAACACTCCAGAAGTACAAACCAGTCGAGGAGGGTAGCAAAAAGGGATTAAGGGCAGGCGACAAACAGAATATTCGTCAGTTCGAATGCACCTGATAATCGTCTCTATAAAGTATAAACACACGATGTAGTTGGAAATATATCAACTAGAAAGAAAGATAAAAAAAATTCGTACTAAGTTTGGTTGTTCCAGCCGACTGAAATGATTTTGTCTATCATTAAGAACATTATTATGACGTAGGATCCCAATGGACACTAATCATTGATGACAATAATCCAGTTTAAGCTACTTATTTTCAACTCACACATTTTCAATTCTCAATCCAATAAGGTTTAGTAAGTATCAAAATTTAACCAATTTGAAACTTCAAATTCGATTCATTTGCAACTGATTGAAGGGTGTAGAGCTTTCAGTTGAATTTACAAAATGTCGTGCGACCATGATATACAATTATACATATTTATTCTTGCAATCCATAAACTAATGAAGAGTTGTGGATGAATAATATCAGATGATATAAAGAGTTGTTTTCAGACCATGTATGAGTATGACATTACGAGTTCAAACAAATCAATCCAAATTACGAAATCAGAATGATAAGATGCGTAACAATTGGAAAGTCAATCTCTCGAACTAGACAACCGACTAGCTAGGATGATGATTAATGTTGATTGCCAATATTGGTCAGTGAAGATCGACTGAATTGGTGAAGCCTGATGAAGTCGTATTGACGGTAATACGATGTTATATGTTCGGTCGTTCGGACTGTCGACGCTAAGATGCTATGAGACGAAGAAATGAATAAAAGTTCTGCTAAAAGGAGATTTGGATCTCTTTAACTTTGACCAATTGCATTGCACAAAGTAATTAAAGTCCCAACTGGTCTTTTTTGGCAAATCTCGTTTGGCAAATCTGTTATCTGCTCTTTTTTATCATATCTCGTCTTTTTATTTCTCACATCAATCTGCTATTGAATCTGCTCTTTTCTTATTTTGTCATTTTCTCTCTCACATAAATCCCCAATCTGCTATCTGCTTCTATTATCTTCTAATTACCCAAACAGGGCCTATAGTCGCATACAATTACTCACTTTCTAACGCTTAGCCAATGAAGAGTGAGGGCTCGAGCTCGACGAAGAACATTGCTGGCTTGCTTCCTTTGCAATTTAGCAGCATTGCAGAAAAAAAAATATTTGTCATATACCAAAATCATTCACACGTCCCATAAAAAAAAAAATCATTCAAACGTGTGAAGAATAATTGATATTTTTTGTGTTGTCTACGTGTAACGTGTGGGGCGCGCAGTGATTTTGGGCACACAGCTCAGCTCAACCATGAAGCTAGTCACATGACACGTTTAATATTCTGTCTATATTATTGCTCGCACCCATATGGCACCGTGTGACAACGCCATATCAGAAACAAAGTTGACCCAAGCTAGTCATAAAACCAGTGTAGCGTTGGGACTTGGGACAATATAGACTGTATTAAACTGTTAGTAGTAATTGAATAAGACCTGCGGTTAATTGGAGTGGTATGAGTTTCATGTCGAGTTCAAGCTTTAGTATATGCAGATATTTTCATACTCCGTATGTTGATTCATTCTGGCCTTGTTGGTAGATAGCGTTTGGCATTAGCATTTGTATTTTGTAGTTATAAGAGTATTTTTAACCGGTCAAAAATATTCTTCGACATATTTGGTAAAGCCTAGTTCTAAGAGCACCTCCAATCATAAACACATAAACACACCCTCTTTCCTATCCATATCACCATTAGATGGTCCCTACCTTTCATAAACTCAAACACCCCAATCATAAACACCAAAACAAAAGGCCCACATATACATTATCTTATTAAGAATTATCAATTTATGATTTTTTTTGTTCACATGTGTGAGTTTATGTGAGTTTATGGATATAAACTCACATAAATTCCTCTCTCCATAAACTCACCATAAACTCCAACCCTCCAACCATAAACTCACATAATCTCCATAAACTCTCCCATAAACTTGCCCCATTGAACTTGCCCTAAGGGCTCAAAATACTCTTCACAAAATAACAGTTTTTTTACTATTTATCAATAATGTACACCGTAAAACTGCTAACTGTTACCAAACAACTCACATATGCTAACTGCTAACTGCTAGTCAAACCTAGTAACTGCTAACTACTAACTGCTAGATGCTCATACTTTCTCCCTAACAAGGCCACAGTCAGTTGTACGAATCCGGTCAAGTTTGTATGTACTTGAAACGAAACTCCGCTGAACCGGACGGTAAAAAAATGTTAATTGAATCTCATCTAGCGCAATATAATGGGCACATAAACTGGCACTACATTAATATGGTAACATTCCCTGCAATGGTACTACGGTAGATCCGTAGATATGAAGGGAGGACCTATCTTATAAGGGTGAGAAATCTCCAACGGGTGTGATCACTAGTTCACTACTGTGATCCTCTCCAATAATTGACATATTTAATTTCTCTTTCAAGGATCAAAATTTAATTTTATTATCGAAATGACTCACTGGATCCCTACGTTGGAGTGCAGATGCATGCACTGTGAAGATCTCCTTCGTTCGGTCGTTCCTACTTCCTGGTATCAGAATTATTAGGGGGGAGGGGTGCTTGGGATGATATCAGCCATTCATTTTCGGTAGTAAATACTAAATGCACCTTCAACATTAGGTTGGGCATTTGCCAAAAATAAGCAAATTCTAGGTCAGAAGTCAACATAACCGATACCATGGACCTAATTCTGGTTTAATTTCTCTCACGCACTAGAATAGGCGAAAAGAACTATAAATGCAGGATTCTAGATAGTCCACATATCAAGTAAGCGCATTCATTAACATTACAACACGGCTTACAGTCCCCTACAGAATTTCCAGATGGTAGCAGCCATTAAACCACCCCATGTCCTCTTATTGGCCTTGTTAATTAGCCGTTGATTAAAGTGATAAAGCTAGCTGAACAGATATCAAACATATTTTTTGATCAAACTACCAAACTAACTAAACTCTAAAATGAGCTTTTCCTCGACAAAACGTGGTTAGGAGTTGGGACTGGTAACGCCCATCTCAAATCAAGGAAGACCAATCGAAATTCTAAAGTTTAGTGCTCTGCCTTACGCACTTTACGTCTATTTGTCTGGTCTACCTTAGTTGGCTAGTTGAGTGTTGGCACTCTTTTTTTATGTTCAGAATTTTATGCCCAAAACCAATTATACGTGTTTCCTTTTCCAAAATAATCTTCATCTCCGTATTTGCTAGATCGTTCTATCACTTCATGAATTTTAAGCATGTTTAGAAAATTGATTACATGACATTACTTCTACAAAGGACAATGTATGTGAATTCAATCCAAAATAATCAATGAAAGTTTAGAATCTTTATACCAGTCGTGATGCTAGTATGCTACCAAGCCTAAACTAATTGAAATACATGAATTCATAAGCACGATTAATTAAATTATTATTGGGTCGCATTCGTCACTTGGAAAAGGCAAACTAAGAATCAAAGAATCCTACTACGAGTATACCTCAAATTGTTCCCCTGTTTCCTTGATGGACACACTCACACACGAAACGAACCAAACAAACAGATATTATCCGAAAACGACACCGTATTATTATTCATAATCATAAACCACAACTTACACAAACCAGATTCACTCTCACCATGAATCTCCATCATTAATTAAAAACAGTAAAATAAAACAGAACTAAAAACACGCGATTATTAAATAAAAGGCAGAAGATAAAAACTAAAAACAGTAAAATAAACAGCGAACTTCCAGGAAGAAGCAGCTCACATCTCGAGAAGCCAAACACGAATACCCAAAAAGCCCACGCTTTATCCGGATAACTTCAGCCCATACCAGAGGTAATTAATTAGAGAGCAAGGACAAGACCGGGAACGGATTTACCAGCCTGGTTAGCAAGGGTACTTTCCCAAAGAGGCTGGCAATAATGCAGGTTGCGTGCAGCAGAAGATATCTGATCGCTGGTGGACCCCTCAGAGGAGTTTCCTAAACGGGTGACAGTAACAGAAGTGTTGAAATATTCTTTCACCTGGGTAATTATCCCATCAGTGAGGGTCCACGCGTGTACCCAGGAGATTGTACGGGTGAGATCGCAGCCTTCGGCTAGGATTAGTGAACCGAAGGCGACGATTGACTGGGGGATAAATATGAAGGAGGATGATGAATCTGTGGTTGTGGTTGTGCCAGTGAGAAGGTGCATCAGAAACTGGTGGGAAGGCGGACCATGGAACCACCACTCAAGGTCAGGAGCAAGTAGGTTCTGGACCTTGTCTCCGTCACGTGCGTTTAAGGCCTCATATAGGGCTAGTACAACCCTCTTGTTTGTTTCTTCCAGCTCTGTTTCTACGTTAGCCAGTTCTTGATTAATTGGGGCAGAGAAAGGAAGGTGTATAATTAATTGTGATTAGTAGGAGAGAAAGGGATGGGTTTTTGTTTTTGGTGTTGGGGTGAGGAAGAGAGAGAGTGGGATAGGGGGAATTTATAGACACCGTGGGAAGGAGAAGGGGTGGGATATGGGTGGGGTCTACAGTGAAGGTCCGAAGTATGGGGGGTGACGTGTAGGATAGTGATTGGTTTTTAAGGTGAGAGATAAACGTGTTGCTTTGCTTTGAATAAGTCCGAATCCGAGTTTGATCCGAGTTTCCGGGTTGGGTTTTGTTTTTATTTTTAGATTTAAAAGATAAAAAAACTGTTTGAAAAGATATTCGGTTAATACTTTTTAAATTTTTGGAGGAAAGATCTAGAAAAATTCTCCAATTCTTTGGTGTACAATTGGTATTTGTTACAAATTATTACAACATATATCAGTAGTCGCGACGTCAGTTTTTTTATGTCATTAGTCAGTGCCCTTATTATAGTACTAAATTCACCCCATGTATATGTACACCCGGTGTACCAAAAACTGGCGAGAAAAATTTGTGTGAATTCGTTTATGACAGCGATTATTTCGTTCATTAATTAACATTGTATTTATCTCATTGATGACCTCATCTCATCTCATCTCATAATATAAAACTAATTAACAAAAGGTTTTGTGAAAAAAATATTAGTTCATACTTTTTGTATATAGAAATTAATAATTGTTCCACATGTCACATTTTATTGCTTTGTATGTAGAACATGCATGTTCAGTTGTTCACCACCCTTCTAAAAGTAAAAACTTATTCTTTTATTCAAAGTCTAGTTCTGTTCTATTATGTTCAATTTAGATCGTATATTTTTATCGTAATAAGTTGTTACACCGATATGGCTATATCTATTAGTAATTATTTTTATACCAGTGAAAAACTGAAAATGTCTCACAAATTTGTTTCATCAAAGCCCAATATGATAGGGTTTAATAAGTAATGGTGTGTCAAAACCATTTAGTAATAAACGCTTTTGTGAGAAGTTCAGTTATTAGAAGTTCAAAACTCAACTAATCTAAACTGAATTGATTAAATTTTTGGTTTAATTATTTTTGACACATAATTATTTATTAATACCCTGTCAATATTGTTTTTTCATGAAGCTATATAGTGAGATAATACCTTTTCAAAAGAAGCAAGCAGCTAACCACAGTGAGATAATGTACTCCAAAGAATTACAAATATATATCAATGTCATAATTTCTATGATCAAAAGAAGCAAGCTAGTTAACCATACTAGACTGAACTGAACTGAAATCGACTTAGCTTATGTTCACCACTGGATTTGTTTTTGTAATACTGATGTGGCACCCAATGTAACTACAAGAAGTATTTGTTACACTGGGTGTACACGTACATTGGGTAAATTTATAACTAATATAATAAAGTTACTGACTAATGATATTAAAAATGTTAATATAGTATATGTTAGTTGTCATGCTTTGAAAAAACACCTGGTATAGGTGTACACCCAGTGTACATAAGAATTGGAGATGTAACTAGCTATACACTGGGTGTACAATAAACCTACTGCCTCCTAAATCCTAATCACCCCAAATGGAAATAATCGAATCATGATTTGTGAAAATCAAAGGTGATTACCACAAGTCCAAGTTACCTTGATTTTTTCCTTTGTAGTGTGTTATACGGAGTATGTACCAAAAGTAAACAACAAAGTAATTTCGCACAGGGAACCGAGAAATAAAACATCTAAGGTGTCGTGGACTTGGATAAGTGATAAGCGCTCTTGATCAATGATCATTAGCAAGTTTTTAGTTTTAAACGATTGGTTAAGTTTGAAAGTAATGTTCTAAAGCTATTAGTCATACTATCACTAACTAATTATTTGCAGTGGGACAAGGTCTTATCATTAGCTAATGTAAGGCCCCGTTCTTTAGAGATAAACTTTATTGAACTGAACTGAATAAAACTGAACTGAACTGAACTTAAAAAAACTGAACTTTTTGTTTAGTTATTTTGACACTCAAACACTTGTCAAAACCCTATCAATATTGTGCGTTTATAAAACTACGTGGTGAGACATTTCCAATGATATACTAATAACGATGGAAACTGGTGGTGGTCATTACTACCCGCAATTCTCAGTTTCTCTACTTTTTTTTTTCTTTTGTTCTTTTGTTCTTTTCTTCATTGTTGCTTTTCATTTATACATCTTCATTCTTTACTTTTCTTATTAAACTAAATTAATTGGTGGTACCCTCCGATGACCATTATTAACTGTATCTCATATGTTAAACCAGTTCACACAAAAAAAAATTATTTGGTGGTACCATACGATGACCATTATTGACAGTGTCTCATACATTAAACGATTTCACACACAAAATTTCACCATAAATAATGTTTTACCAGAATTAAAGAAAATAGTTGTAAGTAACAAAAAATAAATCAATCGTGGATAAGATTCACGAGCTCACCAAAAGTTCCAAGAATTTTTAGTACATATATAAATATGTATGAGCACTTAGATCGTGCATTTGAATGGAAACAAAAATTAGTACTACCAACAACTTTTATATGTTACTTTAACCGTAAGAACTTATATAAATATAATAATATTATGTATATATAAACTTCAAATGCTAATTTAAAACATACTTCAACAATACGTACAATTTAGTTCAATACAAGAAACATATTCTATTAACATAGAAAAAATACAATATATACGAGATATAAAATTGTGTTCCGTGCAACGCACGGGCAAGAAACTAGTAACTAAGAATGGATATCGGGGTCAAAACTTATTTCGTTTACAAGTTACGAGCTGAACTTCGAAAAACTGAACTGAATAAAACTGAACTGAACTGAATTGTAGTTGAAAAGAACAAGGCCTAACTCTGTATCTATTCTACAAGTTTTTGATAAGACTTGTTCATGAATCCCCAACATAAATCTCTCGGTAGCGTACTAGCGTAGTGGTGATCGAGCAACTGAGCATTCATGGTCTCATGGGTAGAATTTTGGTATATACTCGTATGACATTGACCGATTTGAAGGATTGAACAAGAGTGATCTTTATAAATGGAAACCACGTAGTAGTAATATAACATCAAGTGATCAACGTGCTGCGGAGTTTCATATGAAAAGGTAAACAAAAACAGAGAGAGGTGTCTGACGTCTCTGAGGAATAAAAACGAGAAAATGCTTATTCTGTGTTTTTGTACCTTCGTAATTTCGTATACGGTATGCTGACTCTAGAATCTACGGAGTATCGTTTAGTGGCAAATGCTTATTCTGTTTTTATACCTTTGTCAAGGGCGGTGTCACTTTTCACCAGTTTTTTCCTTAATATAGAAATTATGTAGCAACTGTTCCAACTAAAGATATTTGACGACCTATAGGCTATAACAAAGAGCACGCTTTGAGAGGAAAAAGAGAAGAAGTGTGCTAAGACATCGAGCTAAAATTGTGGTGGCGACCTTATAACAGTTCTCTTAAAAGATTTAGACTCCATGCTCTTGGATTAAACAACAATTCACTGTGAAAATAAGTAATTTCTTAAGTTTTTAATTTGACTCATGAACTAAATTGAATGCTACGATCCTAAACCAATTTGTATTCCATGATGTAGGAAATAAGTTTTGAAAATGGGGCTTTATTAGAAGCCCTTAGGGCAAGTTTATCCCTACAACTCACTTGCAACTATTCACAAATTTCTATGCATGCCACATCAGCTTATCCCCACTTACAACTCTATTTTCACTACCACATTATCCCTACAACTTTGATACAACTTTCTAAAAAAATAATTTATTTTGAAATTTTGATGTGCATAAAATTTAGAAAGAAAAAAATAATTAAATGAACCAATCATAAATCATGTACATTTATTGTAAGAGTTGCAAAGAGAGATATTCACATTATCCCTACAACTTTGATACAACTTTCTAAAAAAATAATTTATTTTTAAATTTTGATGTGCATAAAATTTAGAAAGAAAAAAATAATTAAATGAACCAATCATAAATCATGTACATTTATTGTAAGAGTTGCAAAGAGAGATATTCATATGAATACCTCATCTTACAACTTTGCTAAAGTTTATCAAGATTACTCCTAAATTTTTTGTTACAACTCCCTTACAACTCTTTAAAGTTGTAGGGATAAAGTTGCCCTTAGCATATTGGGTTTTTCAAAGGACTCCCGCCAGGGTGGAGGAGGATTTATTCATTGAGGTAAAAGTGCCTTCTTAAAATTAATATTGTCCAAGTCAATTTCATAAACACCTCTCGCATGCCTTGTTGGAGGCTTGGAGCCCTTCACCATTGCTACACACAGTTAGACTACGCATGATTTCTTCAATTTCCCAATTGGTACCTAATGCATTTTGATTTGCAAAAAAGTATTAGAAATCTGTAATCAAGTATTTTTGTTCTTATACAACAACAACCGAGTGAAAATCTCCATTCTATGCAGGTGTTCGGGGGTCAGAAACTCAGAATATACGCAACCTTACCTTTTAAGAAAAAAGAAAGGTTGTTTCCGAGATAGACCTATGCGTTGTTGCATTGAAGTATCGACTTCCAATTTTCACTAAAAATAAGAAGTTCTGGGCGTTTTTGTAGCCATGTTGCTATAGTCTATAATCACCTAAAGCTGAAAGATGAAGATAATTCTTTCAACTTCATAGGCAATAGACCAAATTTTGTTCTTATGAATGTATCAATTATTTAATCTATTCAGCAATGATTATTATTTTGATCAAAGTACACATATAAGCTTTCGCCTTGAAAAAATAAAGTACATCATACCTCCATAAACTTTAAAGCTAAGGATTATCATTCTTTATTATCAGAAGTCTAGTTAACTTGTGACTCTAATTCTTAGGTACTTCGGGTGTACGGGTACACCTTATGCATTTATAACTAGTATTATAGTATATATCATTAGTCACATTTTTAATGCCATTAGTCAGTTCCTTTATAATTAGTTATAAATCTTGTACCAAAGACTTACTGAACTTGTGAAGGGCAAACTAAAATATGTAGAACTTCGGGTAATCTTAAAGTTCATATAGTAATGAGGTTTACCATGCATGAGGGTCGCCTACTTGATAGCATCTAATATTATGGTGTTATTAACGATTTCACTAAACAAAGTACAGCTTTCAAAAAAGCAATGCACCAATGAAGAAGTTGGAAGCGTCACATCTCTATCACCGTAAAGCTTTATCAAGGACATGTATGTATACATTTAGTTCAATTTGTGTGTGTGGAGAGAGTTCGATTATCACATAATTCAACTGGCTTATCAACTTTTAGAGGGACACGCACTAACACAACAAACTGATCCATGTCAAATATCTAACTATAGTATATTGTATATACATAATTTCCAGACAAGAATCAGTGTCAAGTTTCAACAAAAGCACATATGAGTATATAACCTACTCTCTTTGTCTGTTTTCTATTCCTAGGTTGATGTACGGCCTTACAAAATATTTTACAAACACATCAACCACAAATTAGATGGAGGGAGCATACCTCACTAGTCTCTTTTTGGGTTCACTATCTTTCCGCCACTAGAAAATTAAACTAATCTAATTAAAAAGGGTAAAAATAAATTAATTGGCCAACTTTACTAAACACTAAACGGCTTTACAGAAATTCAAACGCCAATGTTACATTTTGAATAAATTGGCCATTGGTGCATTACTTCAAGTAAACTAAACCTTCGAAAAGTAGCAATGTGTCAAAAAAATTCTGAAGCGTCTGTGACTTTGTGCTTGCGTTAAACTTTCGCGGGTCGGTATTTCTCGGTTAACTTTGTTAATTATGCTGGCGTCACTTCCAATTGTGATGAACAAGTTAAGAGCCCTATCTAGTTTTTTTTTTCTCTTTAGATAATTAAAGAAAAATTCCATAGGAGGCTGGTCTTTTTAAGAAAAATTTGTGTGACTCGTTTCTAATATGAGACTGGGTAATAGGGGTTATTATTTTGTAGCTGATGATTCATTATTATGAGCCGAGGGATCATTATTACCCAGTCTCATATATGAAACGGGTTCACACAATTTTTTGTGGGTCTTTTTAGCCAGAGTAAGGGTCTGTTCGCAAACCTAACTGAAGCTGAAGCTTAAACTGATTAGTTAGCTTAAGTTGAAGCTGAAGCTTAATAGATAATCTAATTAGGGTGTTCGCATGAAATAGATAAAGCTGATGAATGTAAAATGACATGAAAGGACAATTATAATTGTTAATTATAAAGGATAATATTTTCAGTAGGGGTAATATTGGTATATAGAAAGCTTATGGATAGGAGATTATTTGATAAGCTAGTTTATACAGCTTATAAAATAAGCTAGCTTATTTGATAAGTTATTTCCATAAGCTGACAAAACGAACACAGCTTATTTGTAAAAGCTAAGCGCCTAAACTTATTTTATAAGTTGAGTTTAAAATTATTGAATAAGCTGCGAAACGAATAGAGCCAATAAGTACAATACTACCATTAGAGACTACCCCCAATCGATTTCTACACATAAGACAATATCCGAAGATCAACAACATGATATGGGAGTAACATAACTAAAAGCTGATCCCAAATAGATTCATGTAAGTCTACAATAAGATTTACTGAACTTATCTGAACCGAAAATATTAAACGAAATTGAATACAATTATCTAAACTAAATATCACATATTTTTTTTTAGGTTAACAAAGTATCACCCAAGAATATATATACTCATCAGTACTTGTACTCATCACTGAATGAAATTATGCGAGAGAGTGCGACAATCTATTGATCTCACGGCTGAAATGATACTTGATGTTCAGAGACCATTGATGCTCATTTTTCGTTTACAACGGCTAATTTTAAGCACAATGTGCTGAAGGGACATCTAATTCTCGGTGGAGTACCACTAGTTCATCGCCCTCTCTTCAGTTGCAACTTGCAAGTGGCAATGAGCCAACGAGGAAGATTAAATTTCTGTGACCTCGTCGATGGTTTGTGCAATTGGGTATTCACACGATTGACAATTGCCTTTTCGGAGCCTCTATTCAACATAATTTCACAAATCTTTCCCTTTCTGGGCTGCAACATCCACTAGAGCAAAGAAACTTTAATCTTAAATTAATCCAAATCTTTTCTCGGCTTTAGAGGGTTCAAATCAAGCTTCTTTACCTCCTACTCACTCAAACTAAATTGCACGCAAATGGCGTAAAAAGGAACCAAAAGCAACCTAGGTCAAAGATTTTACATAGTTGTGGTAATCGCTTCTGTTTTCTAGTTTGCTACATGACGTTAAAACCCTGGCGTGCTTGCAGTGCATATTTGCATAGCAAATTGTTGGACTAATGGGCTTCGGGTAGTTGGTGTGACAAAACGCTTTGTAAGATCTATTTGCAGCAAATTCAGTGTCATGCCAGTTTTAAAGCTAATTTGGTTGCTTATGCTGACGCTTACTGTATTGACATTTAGGATTAACACAGTTGTAATTCGTTACATTTCTAGGGAAATGACATCAAATTATTTACCTATCAAATACTGCATTTCTAAACACAAGCAAATGAATTGCAAAATTAAATTTATTTTTTTTTTACAAAATTCTAGTCGTAAATAAGTAGTACTTACAACAACAATCGAGTGTAAATCCCCATTCAATGGGGGTACACGAGTAAATAAGTAGTACTTAATTCTCCTAAATTAAAACGAGATTGAACTTGGGGGAAGATACAATCTCCTATTCTAGTTTCATGTTGGAGTAGTAATTTGGATTCTCTGTCAAAAAACAAAAAAAGTAATTTGGATTCACTAGCAAGCTAATGTTAGCAAAAGCATATAACAATTAGCAGATTGGTACAAGAGTAAAAATAACAAAATTAGCAAATAACAAATTGATATCAAAGAGAATATGACAAAAAAAATGCTGAAAAAGAGCCAACAATAAATTTGCCAAACAAGGCCTAACTCCAAGTGATTTAATCAATGATTTGTGGAGTAACAGGTTATAGTAGGACATCATTTTTAAGAATAATACACCTGTTTTAGTATGTCTTCATCTAATGAAAATAATATTTTACCGACAAAAGTATTACAATAAATCTTTGGTACAACGGATGTAAATGTACACCGGATGACTATTTGTGACTAATAATAAAGGTACTAACTAATACTATTTAAAAGGTGAACAATGATATTTTTGTAATACTTAAAAAAAAAAAAACTGGTGTAACTTTACAACAAATGTATGGATACCTAAGAATTAAAGACTTTGTCCAACTTAAATAATTCAATTGAGTTCAATCAAGTTCGGCCTAAAATTGTTGAGAAAACATGCTAATGTGCAAGCTAAAGCCAAGTCTCTATCTTGCGAAAAAAGCACCATGATTTCTTTATAAACTTCAAACTCAAAACACCCCCGTTAATGCTTTGTCTAATCATGGATTTAAAGTTTTGTTGAATTATGATATTAATAACCACAAAAGAAGTCGCAAAGGTGAACAATGAAGTTATTTATTTTCATAGGAACAAACATAAAAGTGGTGCTTGTCTTCATCGATATTTAGCCGCCCCGGTTGATAAATGCTCGGGAAAAGGCATTTAGGCAATCCCTTGCCCACAAGTTAAGTTGTGAAAGATCATCTGATAGGGACAGCTAGGAATTCTTTTTCACTGTACAGATTATTCCAAGTGTAATTTCTAATTTTCTACTCGTATTGCCCAACTACTATACGAACAACGGAACAAAATACGTTTAACCTAGCAACAACACGAAACATATTTATGCGAGTCACCGTACCATCTTCTTTTAAACCTTGACACTGAGTTCAAACCAATCGAACCATGAAGTGTAATCTCTTAACACTTTCTTGGTAAACAAAAAAACTTTTCTTAACCAAGTAATAATCGTTTAAGTACAAAATATTGTGTAAGTGATCAGTATACAATGTTCAATCGATTCATGAATTTACTACCAAAACTTATATCTTCCAGATAACTATCAATCAATAACAAAATTAGGTACCTTTTAAATGAACACTAATTTGTTTATCTCATTTAGTTATCCTAAGAGACTTACAATTCTATAATGGATAGAAATTTAACTTCAGCAAATATTATAGCTTTTTGCATTGGCATCTTATTTAATAATCTTTAACTCAACTTATAAGATACTCCAATTCTTAGGTACACCGGGTGTACGGGTACACCTTATGAATTTATAACTAATATTGCAACATATATCATTAGTCACAGTTTTAATGCTATTAGTCAGTTCCTTTATAATTAGTTATAAATTGACCGGTACAAGGGTGTACCGGTACATCCGGTGTACCAAAGACTTGTTGTATAAGATAAACTTAACTTTTTCAATAAGCTGTGTTCTTTTTCTTTTTGTCAGTTTATCGAGACAAATATTAAATTAAATAAGCTAACTTATTTGGTTAGCTGTATGAGCCAGCTTATCAAAGAATCTTCTATCAATAAGGTTTTTATATTCCAATATTGCCCCTACTAATAATATTATCCCTTATAATTGGCAATTACAATTGTCCTTCAATATCATTTAATATTAATCAACTTCTTTTTTTTGTTGAAATATTAATCAAATTTAGCATTATCTATTTCATCCGAACACCTCAATTAGATTATCTATTAAGCCTTAGCATCCGCTTCAGTTGAGCTAACTAATCAGCTCCATCTCCACGTTCAGGTACAATTTCAGTTTCAACTAGGTTAGCCAAACAGACCCTACATACTAATACCCTTTATAAATTTAGACCAGGTGTACCTAGTACTAGATGAAAAATGATATCTATACATGTATAATTGGTAATTTGAAATTGCGCGAGAATTTTTAGTTTAGATTGTTAACACTTTTAATTAACCTTTTGATTATTGTGTATGTATGAAAGACTAATAAGTAAGTTTTAACTAAGAAACAATTTTTAATATATTTTAGTTCAATTTAGTTCCTATCTTTAACATAACTTAGCTAGTTTGATTTTATTTAGACATTTTCTTCTTTTTTTTTTTTTTGAATGTTGAGTCCATGGTTTTGATGATGATAACCCAAGTGTGCTCAAATATAATCTAATGTTGTGTCTAAGTGTATGTAGCAAACAACCTAAGTTATGGCCCAAGTGTTCCAATGCTC
>ONZK01000378.1:2478-14150 GCA_900322385.1 Pharnaceum exiguum | reverse complement strand
TGTGAAAGAACTCAGTCAAAGACGTGGTCTTGCTTGCTTGAAATCCAACTGCGTGGTTGGCGCTTTCGACACGCTGCGAAGAAAGCATGCCTGCAGAGAAGAAGTCCTTGCTTAAGGTTGTGCACCACAACTCCTTAAGCTCGTAAGTCCGCACAAACCATTCATGCTTTTGAAGACCATAACCCTTAATCATTTATCCCTGCATGACTCTAATTCATCACTTGTATAACAGCCCATCAAACATTTTCTGAAAGCGTCTTTGAACTGTGTGTCAGATTTCAACAACCCATAATGCTTAACAGCATTTTGTTGAAGGTGCCAAAGGCACAATCTATGCCTTGAATCAGGGAAACACTGATACACACACAAACACACACAATAAGCCGCATGTAAATTAGTTTTCAGTATGAATAATGAACCCCCTAAAGCATAAACAATGACCCCCCATGCAGTATCAATAATGACCCCCCCCCCCTGCAGTATCAAATAATCTCTCTGAGGTGGTGAATTAGTTTTCAGAATAAAAAGTAACCCATGCTGTATTCAAAATGAAAACCCATACAATATGAATAATGACACCCCTAAAGCATAAACAATGATCCCCATGCAGTACCAACAATGACCCCCCCACCCCCCTGCAGCAGCCATTAGATATAAACATCTAAAAAGCATATAAAAAAAAGAAAGAGAAAACAGAATATATACCGTAGCAATAGCATTGCAAATAGCCTTGTCTTGGTCGGTGAAAATAGACTTATGGCATGACCCACCCATAGACTTCTTAAACACGTCAAACAGCCATTCAAAGGATTCCTCGGACTCATTGGCCATAAAAGCGCAACCAAACATGCAATTATTTCAATGGTTGTTAAGACCCACAAACAAGGCACATATAAAGTTGTATTTGTTTGTCCTATACGTAGTGTCAAACACCATAACGTCTCCATAGATCTCGTAATCTCTTTTCATCATCAAAACTCTCCAAAAGAGATTACAAAGCTTCCCGGACTTATCCAATCTAAACCTAAAGAAGAAATCACTATCTTTAGCTCCTAATTCATGAAGCAAATCGATCACATTTTGAGCGTCGCCCCCTTCAATAGCTTTTATTTTCAATCTCCCGGCCTCATTTAAATGATCAGTCAAAGTATCGCCCAAGCATGACCGGCCACCGGCCTCCGCGGCCATATAATTGTAGCTAAGGGTGGGCTTTATACCACTCTTCATCATCCCTTTGATGGCCTTTTGTTTTCCAGCCGTCATTTTCCTTTCGGAACGATGAAGAAACTGCCACTCAGGCCTCGTAAGTTCATGTTTGTGCTGTATGACATGTTTAATAATCTCAAATTTGCCTTCCTTATTCAACTTGACTCGGATTTGAGCCTTGCAATCAGTCCTAGTAACGGGGACTTCTCTTTTCTTCCTCTTTTTCTCAGTAGAACCCTTTGAACTAGATTGCAAATCAGTCTTGGCCTCGCGTTTGTTAACTCCTGCAACTGAGCACACAAAATACTTCTCCATTAAATGTGCAGTGCTTGAAGTAGATTTACAAGCGGTTCCTTTCCTAACACTGAAGCCCAAGCAACGAGAATGCTTTTTGTACAGCTCAAATGCATCATCAACATTATCAACCATAAACCCAGTCAGATCACCAGCAAAGTCAGATGTTGATAACTCTGTACAATCATCAAAATGACCCCCTGCAGCAAAGTAAAAATGACCCATGTTAATACAAATAATGACCCCAATAAAAGGTAACAATGACCCCTACCATATGTGTAAAATGAACCCCAACAGAAGGTAAAACAACCAAGGAAGTTCAAAAAATAAACCCAAAAAGAAGGTAACAAATGACCCCTAACATGTGTGTAAAATGAACTGCTACAGAAGGTAAAATGACCCCTGATAATACAAATAATGACCCATACAGAAGGTAACAATAACTCCTAAACATATGTGTAAAATGAACCACTACAGAAGGTAAAACAACACAGGAAGTTCAATAATAAACCCCTACAGAAGGTAAAATGACCCCTGTTAATACAAATAATGAGCCAAACAGAAGGTAACAATGACCCCTAACATATGTGCAAAATGAACCCCTACTGAAGGTAAAACAACCAGGAGGTTCAATAATAAAACCCTACAGAAGGTAAAATGACTCATGTTACTATATATAATGACCTCTAACATAAAATTTAACAAAATTAGCAAAAGATGAAAAGAAGGTAAAAAATGATCCCTACAGAACCAAATAATAAACACTGAATAACATATATAATGACCAAAGAATTACCAATGTGCAAACAGAAAACACAGCTCATAAACACATAAACAAAAAATGACCTCTGTTGCAATGAATAATGAACCTAAGCATAAAAATAAAATTAAAATAAAAACTTCTATTAAGATCATAAGCATCATCTTCAGCAATATTACCTGAATTTTCTTCAGCAAGCTCATCTTCGTCCATCATAACATCATCGAAAGAACTTCTATTAAGATCATAAGCATCAGGATTATCGTCTTCATTGATTTCCATCTTCGAAAACCCTAAAAAATTAGACAAAAATTAATTAAGTTAAAATACGAAAAAAATAAAAATGTTTCTCTGTATGAGATCAGTGTTTAATAAGATCATGAAACATTAATTTCAAAATAAAATAGATGAAAAATCAATAAAATGACCGTGACAAAATTTATTACCTGTTGATAGTTAAAAGGGGTACATGAACTTCAATGATGAATATGGGGATGTCTTCAAGTTCTTGTGAATCAAAATAGAAGAAAGAGTGAAGGAGGATTAGGTATATTTGATGGAGAAACGGGAGAGAAATCATTTCTCTCTCCTCAAAACCAAAGAAACGAAAGGAAGGAAGGTCGGGGGGAAAGGAAAGAAAGAGGAGAGAAAGAAAGGAAAAGAAAAGAGAAGGGGAAAGAAAGGAAGGTCGGGGGAAAAAGGGGGAGAAAAGACGAAAAAAAAGCCTGAAAAGGACACAATTACAAAATTGCCACCCGTCTCACACTAAGGTTAGTGTGAGACGGTCTCACCCAATTTTTTGCGTTTTCCAAAAGGAATTAAACAAAAATACACATTATAGATTCATTGTATATTATACGAGTGTAAAGTTGTGTAAAAATCATTTCCATCAATTTTGAGAATCAAACTCCCGATCTTAAAAGATAGAAAAATGGTCTCCCTACCACTTAAACAATCACTTAAAACATTGGAAAATATCCTATCCTTGTCTCAAAAAACATAGGACTATAAGGCTTAGACAAGGACAATTATCGGCCATTGATTTAGTCCTACATTTAAGGAGGATGGTTGATTAATTTTTTTTTCCTTTTAATACCCTATTAACAAGGAAAAAAAGAAAAATTTGATAAATATTTTTTTTTCGTTAAAAAATTAAAAAATCGAATTTCCCAATACGTGTTTGGTGCATTTTCGCTGTTGAAAATCTGCGGATAATTGTACTGACAAATTCATAAATTTGTCAGTACAAAATTTCATGAATTTGTCAGTACAAAAATTGTTGGTACGAAAACATACTTTTGTTGTAACAATTTATCGGACCTGATCTAAGATGGAAGTTTCATATTGTTCTTACTGATGTTACCTTTTGTAAGTATAAATGTTGGTAAAAAAGAATCAAACTGTTGTCATATTGTAGGTACAAAACCAAGTTATTGTAGTTACGGAAGGGAGGAAAAATTTGTGTCATGTACTAATTTGTACGGACACTTATACACATATATAATACAGAAACTTTAAACTTTATCATCACCGTTAGACCTACAAATTGTTTGTACGAAAACGTACTTTTGTTGTAACAATTTATCGGACCTGATCTATGATGGAAGTCATATATTGTTCTTACTAATGTTAACTTTTGTAAGTACAAATGTTGGTAAAAAAATCGAATTATTGGGTAATTAGAGCCAAACACGCCCTTGTAAAAAATTCAAAAAAAAAAAATTACGTAAAACCTTTTTTTTGATTTTTTTTTCTAGTCAAAAGAAAAGATAAAAGGTTAAAAAAATATCAAGTAAATCAACCACCCTCCTTAAATTTAGGAGTAAATCAATGGTTAATAATTGTCCTTGTCTATACCTTATAACCCTATAATTTTTGAGAGCAGGATAGGATATTCACCCCTTAAAACATAGAACATGAGTTCCACTTTCACCCAATGGAAGAAAAAAGAAAAGGAAATTACAAAACACAGTACTGTAGAGAACAACAACAAGAACCGAACATGCTAATCTCATCTCATCACATCTCATCCCATCCCATGAGGCAAAGAAATGAACAATAACAGGCCGTACAATTAACGGTAGAGATGATTGAGGTAAGAGTGAATCTAACGGCAGAGACAATGACCGCGTTAAAGTAAGGGCACAGTACAGAGCGCAGCAGGGCTAAGCCTAAATCTATCTATCAGCTGACCTTACCTTTCCTTTGTTAAACTTTACGCCCCCCAAACAAACAAACAAACAAACAAGTAGTAGTATCATACTATCATCTCTTGTCTATCATATCATTTCCCTTATACCCTCAGCCTCCACTCCTCTCTCTCCCTCTCCAAATCTCCAAACCCCAACCCCAAACATAAAAAAAAAACGAAAAAGAGATAGAGACCGAGAGAGGAAACAGCATCATGAGCTCGTCAGGTGATCAACAAAGCAACGTCAACGGGACTCAGCCACTACAACAGCCGCAACAACAACAACAACAAGGGCCGCCGCCACAGTGGATGGCGGCTATGCAGTACCCAGCAGCGGCTATGGTAATGCAACACCAGATGATGCCACAACACTACCCACCTCCACCGCCTCACTACATGGCGGCTTACCCTCCTCCTCACGCTTATATGCAGCCTCCTCCTCCTTCACCCCACCACCACCATCACCAGAGGAACAACCACCACCACAATAACAACAACAACAACAACAACAACCATAACAACAACAACAATAATAATGGGAAAGAAAATGGTAACGGAAATGGAAATAATAATAATGATGGTGAGAATAAGACCATCTGGGTCGGTGACTTGCACCATTGGATGGACGAGTTTTATCTTAGCGGTTGCTTCACTTCTGCCGGAGAGGCAAGTTTTCTTTCTTTCTTTTTTTGGGTTTTTGAGATTTATGTTTTTTTGTTGTTGTTGTTTTAATATGTATGTTCATGATGTGTATTTATGTGCTTGTTGATGGGTTTCTGTTTTCCTTGTTTTTTGTGTTTTGTGATTTGTTTTAATGATTGAATTTATTTTATGTGTTAATAAATGAGTGTAACTATCAATAATGGGTTGATCTGATTTTTAAGGTTTAATTAATTACTTAATAATGGAGTTGACGTTTGATGTATGTAGTGAAATGATGGAGAGAGAGGAAAAACAAAAACAAAAAGATTGGAGCTTTAATATTGTTGCTGTTAGTAGTTCTTTCAGATCCTCCATATTTTCATAAAGAAAGGCTTCTATTTAGAGAAACAAAGATTGAGATGGGTTCACTTTTTTTATTTGAATATATATATAGTACGATCTGTGTATTACTAGAGTAGATTAGATTGGATATGTTTGTTGATGTTATAACTCTGTATCTGTAAATGGGCAATATGGTGAAAGATTACTACTTCAAAGGGAAACTATACGTTTTGAAGCATGGTCTCCTTCTTTAGGCAATATGAATATGAGAAGCTGTTTTGCTATTTGAAGCATTCCTTGTTTTTTTATTAGCGCATATCCATGCTCATTGTTACTCAGATTAGTGTTATAATGTGGCATTGTTTTCCAATGGTTGTGTCAGTTCTATAGAAACTTTGTGTAACAGTTTTGGTCGAGCTGTCGTTTCGTATGTTACTATGTCCTATGTGGCTGCTTTGTCTGTGTAATTTCACTGGATTACTTTTCTTCAAGCTGTACCTATTCTCGGGCAGTAAGCAGGGTCTTTTAGTCCATGTAAATGGTGTTTAGGACAGGTGAGATCAGATTTGACATCCATCGAATTTACTTGTGATTCTGGAAGCATATTCTTTAAATTGCGTGTTTATGGGACTGTTTGAGTATTTTGTTTTTGCGGATGATATATATAGTTAGGAATCTATCTTGAGATTGTATTTGTTATATTACAGCTTTGTTTGCATTCGTCATTTTAAGTATCTATATTCTGTTTTCCTTGAACTAATCACTTCATTGCCTGCTGGTTTCAGATTGTGTCAGTGAAGGTCATTCGCAATAAACAGACCGGAGCATCTGAAGGATATGGGTTTGTTGAATTCTTCAATCATCCCACTGCAGACAAGGTTCTGCAGACTTATGGTGGCCTTATGATGCCTAACACTGACCAGCCTTTCCGCCTAAACTGGGCGACATTTAGCATGGGCGAAAAGCGAAATGATAATGGTTCTGACCTTTCTATATTTGTTGGTGATTTAGCAGCTGATGTCTCTGATACTATGTTACATGAATTGTTTTCAAGTAAGTATCCCTCTGTTAAGGCTGCAAAGGTGGTCATTGATGCTAATACCGGCAGGTCAAAAGGATATGGTTTCGTGAGATTTGGGGATGACAATGAGAGGACTCAAGCCATGAATGAAATGAATGGTATTTATTGTTCAACCAGGCCAATGCGTATTGGCCCTGCTACTCCTCGGAAATCTTTAGGGTATCAACAAGGTTAGTACATTGCTTTCTACTGAAATATGACTCACTTTATTTTATTTCTTGTATTTATTTGTCAATGAGTGAATGTCAAACAGCTCTACAGTCTGATTTTACATCATAGCATTTTACATCTCTCTCTGTGAAGTTGTCTGTCCAAAGACCTACTCTGCTGTTATGATATGTTATCAATAATTAGAATAATTAGATTTGTTCTTCTGGACAGTATATGTGTTTCGTAAGTTGTCTGCCATTCGCACTTCAAAATCCTTTCTATGGTTATCTTCGTATGTTGTACGATGTAAACTATACTTGAGCTTTGAGAAATGGTAAACAATCTTTAATTCTCATAATCCTGTGCACATAGGAGTACTTATTCTAATTCTGATGCATAAGGTGGGCATTTGCTACTTGTTCTGCTGTTAACTTATCGGGCTGATGAATGTTAATAGAAAGGAAAAAATGGTAAGCATGTGTTCAATTTGTTATGCAAATAGCTAATGGTTGGTGAGTGGTATGTCTCATTGTTGGGAAATAGGGTTCCTATTGGAAAGTGTACATGCTCAAAACTGTCCTAAAGCTGTCGATGTGTGTTTGGCTGAAAATTTTCACCTTATCAAAATCATTGTCTGTGTTTCATTCGATAAGATTTGTACGAGTAGAACTTAATGTAGCATATTCACAACATATGAGTTCTCATCAAGGAGATGAAAGGGGAAACTATGGAATTTAGAGTTTGGGTAAGGTCCAGTTTTGATTTCCAAGGGAACTCAAGCTAACTAGCTATTATGTAAAACTAAATACTTTTTGTTGTCAGGTGGGTATGCAAATGGTGGCTCTGCCCATGGCTCACAGTCTGATGGGGATTCTTCAAACACAACAGTGAGTCCTTAGCTGCTTCCACTTATGATATTTTCCGGTGTTTATCTAGAATAGCGGTTTAATAATGACCTGACCTTTGGTCTGTAGATATTTGTTGGAGGGCTAGACCCCAGTGTCACCGATGAGGAACTTAAGCAGCCGTTTTCTCAGCATGGTGAAATAATATCTGTTAAGATTCCAGTAGGCAAAGGATGCGGATTTGTGCAATTTGCAAATAGGTTTGTTATATGCTATTTACTTTCTGTTCTCATGAGTTTGCTTATTACACAGCCTTTTTGTTCATGTCATGACTCATGACTTTTCCAGTTATTACATTTTCACTTGTTTTTATAGTTACTAATTTATATCATCTTTCAAATGTATTATTTACCGCAGAACGAATGCCGAAGAGGCATTAAATAAGTTGAACGGGACTGTAATAGGCAAGCAAACTGTACGCCTATCTTGGGGCCGCAACCCAGCTAATAAACAGGTACTCCTCTGTTTTATTTCTATTCTATCCCTACCTGTAGTTTCTGGCACTTTGATTTCTCCCTGCCTGTGATATGAAATTCCTCATTTATTGTTGCTGTTTCTTGTTATACAGTCAAGAGGTGACTACGGTAACCAATGGAATGGAGGGTATTACGGAAGCCCCATGTACGACGGTTACGGGTATGCTGTACCTCACCCTGATCCAGGCATGTATGCTGCAGCTGTAGCTTATGGAGGCTACCCTGTGTACGGCAACCAGCAACAAGTAAGCTGAGTTAGACCTCCTCTGGCAAGAGAGCCACGAGTCGAGCAGTCAGCAATGTACGATTGTTGCACTACCTAGGGCATATTGTTTCATTCTTTGTAGTGCATAGTATGTAGAAATTTTATGAACCCCTCCCCCTCCTAATGTGGAGTGGAACTGAATTTTGGCAACTCCAAGGTAGTCTTCTTACTAAGTTGCTTTTATTAGACAATTGATCAAGGACACACGTCATGAATGAAATGGGGAACTTGCTCCTAATATGTGATCTTACAGTGTTGTGTGCCGCTTTAATTTATATGGAGAGTAATAGAGTGACCTATTGCCTCTCACCACTTTTCTTTACACATCTCTCACCCTGTTTTAAAAGAGAGAGAGAAACAAGTGGGGTGATAATTGATAAGAAGGGTCCTTCAATCTTTTTACTGTATTTTTATCATGACATTGGGTGTGCGTTTAGTTGAAATTAAAGTAGTTTCCGTTTTCTCAAAAAAAAAAAACTAATAATAATAATGTAGTTTCCTGTTATGTAGTCGTTTTTTGTCCATAGAAGATAAAAGCTGTGTGGTGATTGCTAAATTTGGTATCTTTGAGAATCTATTTTTGTATGGCTGACATAGCAACTGTAGTTCTTGTGGAATCCTTGTATTTCGGGTAAATAGTAGGTTCAACGTTCCTCGGGAATAAATCAGTTGAGAAAGAAAATCATTCCGAAAACAAACAATCTCTTAAAAAGGAAAAAATCATTCTGCATCATTGACTACAAGTACCAATCATTAGCTCTTTTGTGACCGTTCATCGTATCGGATTTTTGATTGATTGTCAAGTGAAAAGAAACTAGAGCCTATTACGTAGGATCTGCTTTTTATACGTACAGTACACTGACCCTAGGCCTAGCTACGTTATTTTAGGTGGTGCTCAGTAAATATGGCAGAGCATCTATGTGACGGATGACATTCTGAGTATCTGACTACTATTGCTGTTCAGGCTAACGAAATCTTCTGAATTTTTACCTCAAAGATGAAAACGTACGGAGAAGCTCTGAAATATGTGACCGTGATTGTGCAATAACACAGCGTTTATTGTAAAAGTGAACTACATCATGGATCAACCCAGGTGTTGCTTGTTAATTTATTTCCAGCTTTAAAGGCACAACCTATTTCCTTTTTCTTTGTCCCCTTTATTTTCGACATAAGGGGTTAAGGGTAACTGGCCCAGAGCTAAAGGGCGCAATACCATTCCCAAACGTCTAGTGTAACCTAAGATCTTGCTCAAAGTTGGCAGGCCAACCCATTCTTTTGGATTGATAGAGAGTGTAAACACATTTGTATAAAGAAAGCTGGGCTGCGCTCTTTTCGGTCACGACTCATTGTCAAAACGACCAAATGAATTAAGCCAATCTATTTATGGGCAACACTAATACACCGGATCCAGAGTCGTTACGTGAATTTTGGGGCCTTGTGCGATTAAAAAAAGGCTCTAAATGTATATAAAAAAGTACAACAAAAAACAATCTAATATCTAATATATATATTTAGAAGTGAATGTTGCACACTTGCGGTAGTGACACGTGTACATCCACATAGGCTCCATGTCTGCTCATCATCCACGTTGGCCGTTGGTTTAATTCGTTTATACTATGTCTTTTGCAATTCAATTATAAATCGATGTATCTACATAATATCAGTTAATTCGGTCACACTATGTCTTTTGCAATTCAATTATAAATCGATGTATTTACATAATATCAGTCATTACTTTAATTCGTTCACATTATGTCTTTTGCAACTCATTTTTAATCAATGTATCCACTTAATGTCAGTCATCACTTTAATTAGTTCACACTATGTCTTTTGCAATTCATTTATAAGTGAATGTATCCACTTAATGTAGTTCACATGTAATATAATTAGTTCACACTTTACCTTTTAGAATTTAACTTAAAGTCAACGTATCCACTTAATATGATACATATACCCACCAAATATTTTAAAAATAAAGAGGATGTATCATTTGATTCAGGGTCAAATAAGCCGAATTCAAAGTCCATATTTATGAAATGATTAATTAGATTCGTCGAACTTAAAATTCAGGGACACTATATAAACTCAGAATCAAGCTTGGTGATTTCATTCCAAAACCATTCCAACAACAACTTAATATTCAAACAAAAAATGTCAACATCAAGGTATCTCATATTGTTTCACCTACAATTTGAAATTTCGATTTCATGTTGTTAATTATTTTTACTTATCTTTCAAATTAGGAAAGCGCCCATGCATAGTCCGCAATTACTAGAAAGAGCATAAGCTATAACACAAGATACCAGCAGAGAAACCCTTTCATTTGTGTGCACCAAAAGACTTTTCGATATTGGGTTTGCACTTAATTACTCACCCTATGACTATAAGTCAACTATAACTCACCAAAGGTCTAAGGGGTTTGACTAAAAGGGAGTTTGGCATATGCTATCAACTGATTTTTTCAAACTATTATATATTATGCATAGGCTAACCTAATTTGCATCTTATTGTTTTGTTAGTTCTATTATTATAATCCTTAATAGTCAAAAGTGGAAAAATGTGTATCCGTGTTTGTGTAAATCATCATTTTCATTTTTGATCTATATATAAGTGAATGTTGGAGTCAACGGTTTTGTAATGTGCACAACTGTAGAATAAGTATTCATTACACATTGTCATGGTACAATTGCCGTATATATACCACACTATAAATAGTTCATGAGTGCTAGATGCCATTTTATTATGAGGTTTTCTCATTTTCTTCGTTCTTTAATTTGTTCCATCTTTATGTTTTCGTTGCTTTAATTTTGAAAGCATTAATATTCAACAAAGAAGATATTAATAGTATGATTAAATAATACCTAATGTTGATTACATCATAATATTAATAGTACTAAGTAATAGTTATTCCTTTACAAGATCATCTATTATTATGTGACTCACACAAACATTAGGCTGGTAATTTATAATTAATCATGAAAAATAACGTATGCTTATCATGAGTATATACTTTTGGACAAGTCTAGATCAGATATATAAAAATTTATTACTTGCCCATCTATGGAAGTTAAGTGTTCATAACTACATTAAAGAAGAAAGACTGCAATTACCTAAATAAAAATATAAAATTCCAAAACAAAAGAAAAGGGGGGTCTTCAATAAAAGGGAAAAAACAGCGCCATGAAAGTTTAAGTATGCTAGGGTGTATTATTGAAGTAGTATTATGAGAAACAAAATTGGCTCGCAAGAGAAATTAAATTTATATTTAAAAATTTAGTAACAAACGCATTTATTAGTTCATCACACGGGTGGAAAGGAAGTTGTTATATTGACATATAACACATGCCCACGGGTAAAAAA
>ONZK01000377.1:776-24825 GCA_900322385.1 Pharnaceum exiguum | reverse complement strand
AAAAAAAAAATTTTTTTTTTTCAAAAAAAAAAAACGAAAAAAAAAAATATTTTTTTTGGGTCATTTGACCAAACCCGTCTCACACTAACTTAGTGTGAGACGGGTGCACACAAATTTTTCTAAATTTTTTATACATAAATTGCTCAATTTATTTTCGAACCTTTAAAAGATGAAATAATAAATCACTAGTTAACTTTGCTCAATATAACTTAAATTTGACTGAATTAAGGACAAAGAATTGATCTAAATAAATTGATGAGTTATTAACTTAGCTACACTAATCTAATAACTATATGAGACAAGTAAACAACAGAACACTAAAGTACAGGGAGTAATAAAGTATGAACACATCAAGGATTGGCGTGATGAGCTAGCAAGTAGCAACTGCAAATGCCTATGTGGTAGGCGTACTAGATGAACTGTACAGTGTACGTAATTCCGCCCAAAAAAAGTCAGAAAAAGGGAGAATGTGGTGGGGAGGGTCATCGATCGCGGGACCTTATAAAACTCCTGCATATTACGCCAAAAATCTTAAACCGCTGAGCTACTTATATAGTACGTTCATTGAATGCACTCTACTGTCCTTATAAAATTTCGGATGATGGGAGGGGCCAGGGCCCCGGCTGGCCCCCCCTGTCTCCGCCACTGGGTCGAAGGATGAGCGGTGGGCGGCCAGCGGCAGTAAATCAATCAATCGAAAAGGGCAGTTGGTTGGCGGCAATATGTAACTATATATCGCCCCTGGCTAGCCTTTTTTTTTTCCAGAGGAGAAGGCATTTTGATCTTGATTGGGAACATATGAGGTATATGTGATTGTAGTCATTGTACTGGTTATGCAAATTGTGTACTATTTGATAGGAGAAGTGCTTCACTATAAAAATTAACCATTGGCGTTGAGAGTCTTCATTCTATACACACGTTTAGGCTTAACACGTGTATTCTTGGTTGCTAAATTGGACTTGTGATAGGAATTATAGAACGGCTATAATATAACTGCAAGTGCAACGCAAGTTTACGATTTTAGAACGGTGGTCGACTTGTTGTAGCCCCATGATTGAAAAGGTCAGGGAACTAGGACTAGGACTGTGGGAGATGCGGATGATGAAAATAGAGATACGGGGTGTAAAACAAAACAAATGACGTGTCACTTGTATTTGATTTTTGTAATTAGGCAAATTTAATCTTCCAATATGTGCAAAATTTCACGGGGATTGACCTTAGAGCAAAACTTGTCAGAATTGAGTACTCATAAAGAAAAGTAATCGTCAGTATTATCTGTTCTTCGAAGCTGAAGAGGTCTTGACGTTGAGGTAAAGACTGAGGCCATTGATTGTGACACCCTTATTTGATGCAGGCAAGATGGGGATCGTTCTTGCGGCAAGAGGGGAGAAGAAGAACAATGAAGAACACGAGCCAAGCTAGAACACCCGAACTGGACAGTGAGTAAAACCAAGCAAGAACCTCTCTTTTTGTGTTGTGTTTATCAATAACAGGAAAGTAAATAACAAGTAATGAAATGGGATATGTGATTAATCACTCTTGCTAAGAGTTTTGAGTGAACAATGATTAGTTCGAAAGACCTCAAGTCACTAAACATAATCACTATAACACTATTTATAAACTTAACCATCAAGTTAGCCAATAAGATTCCCTTAACCTATCTCAACAGTTTCTCTCAAAGCCATTGGCACTTTTCATATATCGATCGATTTTGAGTTTTTCAGCAGACAAGGGGCTCCTTTCCGGCCCTTAGTTAACACAAATAAAGGTAAGACCTTTCACAAGGATGCCTAGATAAAGCCCAATTATGCCTACAAATTCATCTTGGCAATGATGGGCCAGCAAATCATTTCAAGCTCTATCTTCTTGATCTCAAAGCTGGAACTGAGTGTGAGCTCGCTGTTCCAGTTGAGCCACTCTGTTGTACGGTTAACCGCATGTTCCATCTTTTCCCGATCCTCTTGTTGTAGTTTGCTGGCATGATTTGACAATATCCGTGACACACATTTACAGTAGTACTCTAAAGAATTCTTAGCTTGTTCTAAAGAATTTTGGCCTTCGATCTTTGTTTTGAACTGCTGGTCTTCGGACATATGCAACTGAGCCACCATCATCATCCTCGTCATTTCGTCTGCTGGCAACCTCTCATTGTGACGGGTAATAGAGATCCGAGCACCATTTCCTGTTCTTTCATCGACGGCAGAGCAACTCAGGATGCCATCAGCATTGATTTGAAAGCAATTTTTGATCCTAGGGACACCTCTTCCTGCTTGCGGAATTCCCGAGAGCTTAAACATGGCTAAGTAGTGGTTAAGGCAAGCTCTGCGAGCCTCTCCCTCGTACACAGGAATAGAAACCTCTGTTTGTTTGGCAAACGCAGTTGAAAACATCCGCTCTTTGTAGGTGGGAATGGGAGTGTTTCTTGGAATAATTACTTCCATATTACCATTAGCTGCCTCAATGCCAAGAGAAAAAGCAGTGACATCGGAAACAACACAGGTTTGGTTATTGCCTACTCCAGACAAGATTGCAGCTAGATGAGCCGCTCCGACTGCAATTGCCTCATCGGGGTTGATGCATTTGCTGAGATTTCTACCCCCGAAGAAATCTTGCAACATTTGTTGTATCTTTGGTATCCTAGTTGATCCTCCTACGAGGACAATATCATGAATATCACTCTTTTGCATCTTTGCATCCTGCAAACACATTTTAACAGGTTCCAAACAAGCCTCGAACAAATCCATATTCATCTTCTCAAACTGAGCACGAGTAATAGTTGAGATGAAGTCAATGGGACCATACAGGCAGTCTATCGAAATGTTGGTAGAAACATTACCCGAAAGAAAAGTTTTGGCGTTCTCACACGCAGTCTTCAACTTTGCACACGCTCTTGGGTTACCACTTATGTCCTTATCGAATTTCCTTTTAAACTCCTCCTTGAAATGATTCACCATTCTTCGGTCAAAATCACCTCCCCCCAAGTGTGTGTTACCACATACGGCCTTGACATCAAATATATCTTTCTTGAAATTAACAATAGAAACATCAAACGTCCCTCCACCTAAGTCAAATATCAGCACGTTTTTTGAAGTTACTTTGTCGTTGCCATCTTTGTGATCAAGTCTGTAAGCCATAGCAGCAGCTGTTGGTTCATTAATGATACGAAGTACATTCAGTCCAGCTAATGTCCCTGCATCTCTGGTAGCCTGACGTTGGGAACCATTGAAGTAGGCTGGAACAGTGATAACAGCATTCTTAATGGTTCTGCCAAGGAAGTTTTCTGCAATGTTTTTCATCTTTGTGAGAACCATTGCAGATATCTCCTCAGGAGCAAAACACCTCTCTTTCCCCTTGTAAGTGACATTAATCATTGGCTTAGTCTTGTCGACAGAATGACCTGCAATGACTTTAAATGGCCAGCATTTCATGTCATCTTGTACTGATGTTTCGCTGAATTGCCTCCCTATAAGCCTCTTAACCTCTGCCATAAGTCAGTACGATCAATAGATTAGAAGATCAGGTAAATAGAATAACATAAAGAATGATAAAGAACACTTTCCCCTAAAACTCTTCCTTAACTAAGATTTTGACTGACTAATTAGTGAATTGAAGTTTATGTCCCGTGACATACTGACATGAGACTTTTGCTACCTCTGTGTGCAGTTGAGCACGACAAGCAATCGACTTGCGAGGCAGTGTCATCTAATTAATTTGTTGCTGACCTCTGGCTTGACCACATTAAGCATTTGCTCATCAGTATTAAACTTTTCTGAATTTTAGAAGAAAGAAAAAATTGTGAAAAAAGTGCAGTAAAGCTGTAAAGAAAACAGGAGAGGAAATAACTTCCCCACTATTTCAATTTGAAACATTTACCACTGACTGTATTTTCCGCATTGACTGCAACCTGGTTCTTAGCAGCCTCGCCAATCAGACGTTCCTGTTCAGTGAAAGCAACCCAAGATGGCGTGGTCCGGTTTCCCTGGTCATTGGCAATGACCTCAATGTGATCGTGCTGCCAAACCGCCACACAAGAGTATGTTGTTCCAAGATCAATACCAATTGCAGGCTCTTGGTTTCCTCCCATTCTAGAACTCTCTGCATAATCCATGACTACTAAGAACTGCAAGAGAAACAAAAGCGAGGCGATTGTGGAATGACTGACACTTGGAGAAAGTAGGGGATTTTTTCTTCGTAATTTTTTTTGGAGTTTGTTGGGAGGGTCCTTGGGGATGGGAGGGAGCAAGAGCTATGGGTATGTCAGCTTCCTTTTGGTTATATTAGTGAAAAACTATAATCCTGTTTATAAGGTTGTTGAAAAAGCCGAGGCAGAGACCAGGCAAGTGTGAAACCACTTTCACAAGAACTTTCTTTGTAATTAAAAAGGCACAACATGCCTTTAAAATTCTTGTCAAGTTGCAACCTTGAAATCTTCAGACAGCTTACCAGTTCTTCATGATATTATTCTTCCATCAAAGAAACAGACTTTGTCTACCACATAACAGAATGACCGTTTAGCCTGTAAGCAAGGGTTGTAACCAATATGTAGCACCCTCCAAAACATGGACTTTCATTATAAGGTGATCAATATGTTCGGGCATGTATGAATAGAGTCCAACCTCAATAGAGAGCTGCCCCTTGTTCAACCTGATACCCGCTTCTTTGGCTACTATTGCCATTCTTCGGTGGATGAACTTCATAAAGCAAGAGTACTACACTCTTGGTCTGAACAAGATAACAACAAAGGTAGTGCCATTTGATGTTTTAAGTAAGAGATCTGGTAGTTGTCCATTAGTTCATAAAGTTTCTGTTCTCCATGTTCACTGAGGAATTCAGATATTAATTCATCAAAATTCAGTAAAAGAATGACTAGAAAAAGTCAATTTGTGACATAGTAGCCAAATGGTATTACATAATCATCCAGTGGCAACATAAAAAGCTCATTCTATTTGAAAGGGAGGAAATGTTACTTTCTGCTACTTCAACTTTGTCAGTGCCTGAATGGTCAACGCTTGAGCATTTCAGCCTTGTGCATCAAATAGAAGAATTCAAATTCCTGTGAAAAAGACTTTGTACATTTTTATTTGCTTTGCTACCCATACAACGGAGGGTACCCCAGAAGGAATTTGTATACAAGTCTGATTAAAGCAAGCAGGGTCATGAGGGTGATCTGTCGAGCATTTGATTAATAATTATCACAACGACGAAATGGATAGAGAGCATGACAGAAACTCCAACGCTTCGCATCAAGGCAAAAATTGGCTTGCAAATCCCTCAAGCTCAGACATCTTCCCCACAAAATCTGCAATGTCATGATTTCCACCTAGCCACTCTGCTGTATTTTTAATTATGGCGTACATTATTTTTACATGCTCCGGTCTAATCTTCTTACCATAACGCTTTACTCTTTCTCCCAAGCGATTAAGATAGGCCTCTAGGTCATTTTTAGCTCGAATCTTCCTGTTCGATTCTCTATCGTGCTCCTTATACATCTCTGCCACCTTTAACATCCTTTCAATCTCCTTTTTTGACAACCTTCCGCTATGATTCGTAATAGTGATCTGTTCCTTGCTTCCAGTGGCAAGTTCTTGGGCTGAGCAACTAAGGATACCATCAGCGTCGATTTCAAAGCAATTATTGATCTGAGGTATACCTTTAGGTGCTCGAGGAATCCCTGAGAGTGTAAATGAACCTAAGAAATGGTTGTCCCTAGCTACACGCCTCTCACCCTCGTATACAGAAATGGACACACCTGTTTGACCGTTGCAAGAAGTCGAAAACATCCGCTTTTTTGTTGTAGGAATGGGAGTGTTTCTCGGAATAAGGACAGCCATATCATCCATATCACCATTATACACCTCTATACCAAGAGACAATGGTGTGACATCCAAAAGAACACAGTCTTTGTTATCACCTACACCACACATAATCGCAGCCTGATGAGCAGCTCCAATGGTGACCGCCTCATCAGGATTAATGCATTTAGAGAGGGACTTTCCGCTGAAGAACTCTTGCAACATCTGTTGGATCTTAAGGATCCTAGTAGAACCTCCTACTAGGACAATATCGTCGATATCTGTCTTTGTCATCTTGGCATCCTCAAGACACTTCTTAACAGGATCCATAAGTGCCGTGAACAAATCGAAATTCAGCTGCTCAAATAAAGCACGGCTTACGGGAGCTTGGAAATCAGTAGTTCCGCAAAGGCAATCAATATCTAAACTTGTCGCAGCGGTTTCTGAAAGAACTCTCTTTGCCCTCTCACAAGCAGCTCTCAACCTCACTAGTGCCCTTGGGTTTTTGCTGATGTCTTTCTTGTGCTTCCTTTTAAACTCATTCACGAAGTGATTTACCATTCTTTGGTCGAAATCTACTCCTCCCAAGTGGGTGTTTCCGTTTACTGCTTTCACTTTTACTTGATCTTTGGACATTCTAACTATAGATACATCAAAGGTTCCACCCCCAAGGTCAAAAATGAAGACATTCTTGGACTTTATTACACTTCTACTTGCATCCTTCTTTTGAAGACCGTAAGCCATTGCAGCAGCTGTTGGTTCGTTTATAATACGAAGGACATTAAGTCCAGCTATGGTTCCTGCATCTTTAGTTGCCTGACGCTGAGAGTCATTAAAGTATGCAGGGACGGTGATGACCGCACTTTTCACTTCATTGTCAATAAATGCCTCAGCAATTTCTTTCATCTTCAAGAGCACCATGGCAGATATCTCCTCAGGAGCAAAATGTCTCTCCTCTCCCTTGTACATTACTACAATTACGGGTTTTTTATGGTTGTTGCCAACATCAGAACCTGCCATGACTCTAAATGGCCAGAATTTCATGTCTCCTTGTACTGTTGGGTCCTCGAATGTCCTACCAATCAGCCTTTTTGCATCTGTGATCAGTATGTAAAATTTAGCAATCATTATAAAAGATGAGCGGCATAAAACTTTCCTAACTAAGCCATCTTTTGAATCAATTCTGCGGCCAGGCACCCTACCCTAATGTAACAAGTTTTTATGCATATCAAGACCCCTTAAAACACATACCTCCCAAATTGACTATTCAGAAATATCGAAACCTCGTTAGTCTGCAGTTAAAGCCTATCATATTCATCTTTTTGGTTAAAAATCAACATACTTCCAACTTATAATTACTTTTTTTATGGCATAATAATGTGTGTTAATTACTACCAAAATACTCTGTATTAAAGCTCATGAGTAAGTATGTACCAAAGATAGTGTTGGCAGCGTTTACTGCAACTTGGTTCTTGGCACCTTCACCAATCAAGCGTACGTTTTCGGTAAAAGCCACCCACGAAGGCGTCGTTGCATTGCCCTGGTCATTTTGAATGATCTGAACCTGGCCTTGCTGCCAAATCCCAACACATGAGTACGTTGTCCCGAGATCAATGCCAATGGCTGGCCAATCTGCCTTTCCCACCATTTTCAATTCCCTGCACTTTTCTTTTTCTCTTTTGGGTTTGACTTTGAAGTAGTGGGTTGGGTTAATTGGCGAAGATGAGTAGAAATGAAGCTAATATGTGCAGGAAGAGATCGAAGGAAAGAGGTTATTTATTAAATTGGGTATGACCAGACTTTCTAATAAGCATATCCCATATCATACCGTATGTATATCACAATTTATGAGTGCTAAATCCTTGAAACTTATCGAGAAGACCAAATCTTACCGTAAAAATGTTTTATGGGACTAAGCAATGCTTATGCAAGTGGAAATTGAATACGAAAGCAGAGGAATTTACAAGTTCCTTATAAACTACACAACAAGCATGTAAAAGTACTATATATTTACTCGGTCTGAATTATTCAAAAGACAAGGGGAGGTCAAATTGTTCATTGTAAAGTTTCAACTTCAATTTCAAGCTGCCTATTATGTTCGTTGCAAAGTTGTTCACGGTGGAATGCCAAATAGGCATCATATATTCATATATGCTCTTTTTTTTTTTGGTTTCAACAGCATATATGTTCTTTGTTACTGACGATGTAATGTTGTTCTAGCATTAGCTTGTATGAAAGTTTTTAACACCCATTCCCATATAGCTCACAGGGACCTAACGTCTGACAAAGTCTTAGTGTGTTAACGATATATCCAGACTTCCAATTAAATAGACTCAGAACGAAGTGATCTACTCACAATACATATAATTTTCTGTCAGCTTGTCTAAATTAATACCGATAATTCGAATGTCAAATATGTTTGGTTCTGTCTGCTTGTCGAAAATTTGTTGATATTATATAGTCCCCGCCACCTTTTTATTTTTATTTTTATAGAAGTACGTACATAAGACGTTGACGACTAAATATTCTAGATATGTGGAAACTTTATAAAAGGCTTTGTTTAATAGACAGCTTATAGGGGCAGCTTGCCAGATTGTTGTGTCATGGCTTGTTTAACCATAAAACCTAGCTATTTGATCAAAAAATTATGTTTGGTGACAAGCTTGTTCAACCAGTTTTTTCGTCTCTTCAAATCAATAAGCTACCTTCCCCAACTAGTCAAATCAGCTAACAAATCCAGTCAGTCAAATCCAGCTCCCAGCTCCCAGTAAGTGTCAAACAAGGCCAAACAATACTCTATACATTTTAGCTAACTTACTATATATTGGTCAATTGGTGATCAAACCTTCCATGGAAAAATCAAATGTCTTTTTTTCCAAGGGATAAAGATCAAATGTTTGGTTTATCTTAGTGCTTATCCTGATTATATTCAAGAACTCTTTGATAAACTAGGTGTACAAGTACACCAGTTGGATTTATAACTAGTGGCATTAAAAATGTGACTAATGATATATATTGTAATACTAGTTATAAATTCACCCGGTGTACATATACACCTGGTGTATGATGTGTCTTAAATTACCGCAAGTGCACGGTGTTGTAGCACTAACGGGTCGTCCTCTAGGAAGTGGGATCAAAACTAATGCTTTCGAGTCTATTAAACTAGGTTGGTCAAATATTTCGAGGTTCTGAACTAAACTAAGGTCACAAACTACAACTAAGAAAATATCAAAAAAGAAATCATAGGATCGAGCTACACCACAAACATGACTTACAAACATGACAGTTGACATCCCCTTAAACATGATCATTCCTTGGAGGGCATCCTTGTCTAATGTAACTAAAGTCCTCTTTTGACGGTAAATTAGCGTGCCTTAAGCAACTAAACGCCTATTCTCATGGTTTTAGCCGTGTTAAGACCCATTAAGCACAAAAGTCACACACACCCAACCATCAATTACACCTATTCTCATGGGTAACCAACAACCCAAACTCATGCGGGCCTATGATCAAATCCAACTGTCATTGCAATTCAACCATGCTAAATAAATATGATTTCATGATAACCGTATAACAAATAAGAACACATGAATTTTCCCATAATAATCAAACAAGATGGGAAATGATCAAAATATCACTAAGAAGCCATTAAAGGGCTTCACTCAATCCTAGATAAAAATCTAGGCTAACATAAACATATATAACTATAAAAATAAAGAGAGGGAAAAAAAAACAAACTTGGTCCTCATTAATGGGGAAAAGAGCAAAATCCCTAAAGTAGTCTTCAAAAGAAAGGAGAAAACACCATTCTCTCTCCATGGGAGAGAAAACTAAACTAAAACTAACTGACTACCTCCCCCTAAAAGAGTGGGTTTTGTTTATTATATACAAGACTTAGAAAGATAATAAAAGAAAAGGGAAAAAGGAAATAAAACTATCTGACCATCAGAGGTGGTTGTGCGTTGTTGGGAACAAAAAAGTAAAGACGGGGTAGGGGACGTCTTTTTGTCATTTCATAGGAGCAGCTCCCGCCTCTTTTCTTTTGCACATATTACATTGTTTCTTGCAAAGTAAACACGGGAGCATGTTGTAAACACGGTTGTTAGTCCTGTCTTCTTCTTTTTGGTCTTGTCTTCAACCCAACGCACTTGCAAAGTCCATAGCATTGCATTTCTTGTCTTTTTTCACTCCATAATGCATTCAAACTACACATAAGAGCACAAAACACCTCTTGAAGTTAAATAGCACAAGAATTAACTCAGTTGCACCCAAAAGTACAAAAGAGCTATAAAATCAAGCTCAAATCAAAGGGGAAAACACCATAATTATATGTATAAATCACACTTATCAAACTCCCCCATGCTAGAACTTTACTTGTCCTCAAGCAAACAATGCAACATGCAAGAATCCAACTACCTAAGAGATGATCTACTAGAAGGGAAAGTAGCAAAAATTAACAAAGAGACAAAGACTCATTCATCCAACCATCCAAAACGAGTTTGAAATTCATTTTGAAACCAATTTTGCACCTTTAGGATTCTCATAGCAAATCATGCAAAAGTGATCAATTCATAAGGAACACTCTTAAATTCGTCATAATCAACCCGGTAGACCCTCACTTTAGTCATGTGGAACACTCACTCTAAAGTAGCAAATAACAACAATAGTCAAATGAATTATCCATGTATGGCTTAAAAAAAGCATTTCCAAAAGTGTGTTTCACTTAATTACCATCATGACCACGAACTACCATAATTAAGCTTGACTATCGTCTCACTTCTCCTCCTATATGACATGCATAAGTACAAATGAAGGACTTTAGGACATAATGCAAGGCTTGGGTAATGGGTAGGAAAGTTTGGGAATGTAGCTAACAGTCAAAGACTAGTGGAGTAACAACAACATCAACAACCCCCGCGGAAAGGCTATCAACGCGAAAAATATCTCCAAGAGAACTCCAACAACTTCGTCAACAGTACATCTCAAAACACAATGAGTACAACCAACGCCAAACATACTCATACATCTCAACCACAACAAATAACACCTTGTATCCAACAAATATATACACTTTTCCTTCTTTCTTTTTTTTCTTCTTTTATTTCTTTTGCCTTTTTTTTCTTTCTTTTTTTTTTCTTGTTTTTTCAAAGAAGGAAAATCTAACAAGATCAACATATGCAAATGGAACATTACAAATGATATCAGATGAACAATATGCTCCAACTACCAAACGTCAATCCCAAGCATTCTCAAGTACACAAATCTTCCAAGTAACGACACAAAATCAAACCTTCAAACTCCACTAGCCTAAGACATAGGGTTAAAAGTGGTGTTTTAGTTAATTGGCTTGTAATGTGGTTACAAGAAAAGAATGGGTCAAATAGGCTCAAATGGGCTTACAAGGGATTATGATACATGATAGGCTTTTTGGCTAAGATGTGGGTTATAAACAAATGAATGCCTTCACTTATGCAATATCTAAGCGGACTCAAAGGAGAAAAGAGAATAAATTCCCTCCGGGAAGTAAAATACTCCCCCGAAGTCAAGTTCTAGAGTTGGGTCAATCGAGTACACTCAAAAAGACAATAAGACCTTGTATGTTGGTCTTTAAAGCTCAAATCTAACCGGCTTTTGTTTTCCTAGCTAACTATGACAAATTCAAGGGGCGAATCGCTAATGCAATCATGCTATGAGTATCAAAAGGCAAAACCATTGTTATCAAAACTCATTTCAAAAACAATTTTTCCAGTTGGCCGGGTTCATTCATCAAAATCTCTTCACAAATATCACTATTTCCATTTTCATCATCGAAAATCATCTCTCCTAACCTATATGATCTATCCTAAATTCAATGTGTGAAGTGAAAATGAAATGCAATTTATCTAAATGAACCTAAACATACATAAACTGCTTTTTTTTTTTAATGTATATGCACTAAAGTCCTAATTATGCAACTTAAATGCAATGTATGAAATTTTTTTTTTTTGTGCAAATGCAATCTAACTAAGTATGTACAAATTCCATATCAACCAAACACAATCACCAATTATCAACCAACCACAATCATCAATTGCAAACAACCAACACTCCATTCACTCCCCCATGCTTAAACCTTTCATTGTCCTCAATGGAACGATATAAATTAAGTCATAGGGAGGGGGTAAGAGGAGAGAATACTCACAAAGTCCCTTCAAAAGGGACGGGCAAATGCTATTGGTGAGCCATTTGAACTCATATGCTCGTTATTGCTGGCTGAGTTGTGATGACTGATAGTCCGGAGGACAGTGGAAGGTTGTTGCTGGTTCTTCTTTCCGTGGGTGGTGGTGAATGGAGGCGATCGGCTCCATACGTGGTTCGGACGGGCTAGGGTCGATTTAAGGAGATGGGATGACGAGTGGGAGTGGTTAGGATTGAGGTGGGTAGGGTGTGGTTTCAGCTGGGGATTGGTGTGTGTTTTTTTGGTGGTGTGGGCGGCAGACAAAAAGGGTGGGTTGTTAGCGGTCGTCTGGGGTGAGGCGGAGAGCGGTGGGGTGGTGATGGGTATGGCGGCGAGCAGAAATGTGATGGCTGGTTGAGCACAAAACAATATTACTGATGCGAATTGAATTCACAAACCCAATGAGATGGCTGGTCGTGGTCGTATTTCAATTGAGTCTTCCAAAACCACTTGTATCTTTTCAGTCTATAAAAACAACGGTGCTACTGCTACTTTGTAATTTTGGTTCAATCACACTCCAGAGAGACGTTAACAAGATACGCATTCAGGTCACCGGGTGTCGGATAATCTGTTAGATATTTTCAAGATGTATCCCACATTGAAAGATTAGGTACCATGTACACTCTTTATATATGTGTATGTAATTTGGATTGTCAAGTAGCTAGTATGGGCCTTATATGGGTTGGCCCAAGTGGGTGTATATATACTTGTATTTATACATAGTATTATATATTAAAGACTTAGCATTGACTTAATTATTTTATTTTTATCTAATTATGAATGATGGTGTTACTGCAGGTACCATCATGAGAGATCATTAATACAAGTATTATAGTGAGTACATTGTTCATAGTATTTGTGCAAATACATATGATGTCAAGCTTCATTATATCATAGAAGCAATTCGTTGTAACCTTGTGCACTATAATTACTAATTAGGGACGGATTTCGCTTTAAGGAAATCATATGTTTGTGTGACTTGAAGGCTAGATTAGTTTTAGTGTGTATATTATCTAACAATCTTAATTAAAGCGAAATTAGTATTATAATTATGGCTCGTATTCAACAACTCACCACAGAATTCGTGAAGTTGGATATATTTGATGGAGGAAACTTCAACTAATGGAAGAAGAAGGTGAAGTTGATAAAAAAAAATCTTCCTTGTAAGAACTCGTACATAGTGATGTGTGCGATTTTCACAATACACCAACTAAAGGAGGGAATATTAAACGAAAATGATAACTTCGCTTATCATAGAAATCGCATTCTTTAAAGTTAACATTGCTAGGTGTTGTGTATTTCCCCCTAATATATATCCAAATACTAGTTAATTATGTTGGGTCTATACTCTATTGTATGTATTAGTACAAAGAGGATATTGTATTAGTATAGATTGTTGGTGGTAGTTTGTATCCCTTTGACATTGATAGTGTATTTCGTGGGTTTTTACTCCTAGTTGAGAGGGGTTTTCCACGTAAAATTGCTTGATGTTGTTGCTCATTTTATTCACTTAGTTTATCTGTTTGGGACCTTGTGGTGTTTGTTGTTGATGTTATAGCCCCTCCCCCAACACTAGGCTGCATAGTTTCTTACTTTTTTCCTGATATCTTTTTTTTTTTATTGCGATCATGCCTTCATTTTCCGCCGTGAGTTGTCTTTGAACATGGTCGAGTGAGGCTTCTACATTCCGCCGATCAAATTCCCTTTCGCTCTCTCGAAAATCTCTAGTTTTTGACATCAAAGCATTCTATGCCAACACATTAAGAGTTATTTACAATCTTTAAGTGGAAATAATTATTTATATATGTGAACTAAAATAATATATACTTCATCAAAGTCAAGAAGTGCCCAATCCAAGGAAGTCAAAGTATTTGGGTTCCTTATTTTTAGAGGGGCCTTCTTCATCCTCATGACACTTATTGCTGGAAAATAATGGGTTGGTGTTCATGTTTCGGTCCACCATAAGAGTATAATTTAGTCCATATGACGAGGAAGATCCTGTATAATTCGTCCCCATGGAAGCCGATGGGAAAGTCCAATGGCTCCTGCTCGAATTCCCAAAATCAAACCTTTGTGTGCTATGATCAGCATTTGTGGACTAGAGGGCTTTTGGAAGTAATTAAGAGGTAGATGTCACCGAGTCTTGCTGCTGGGACCGTCTCTTCCTAGCCAGAAGATGCCATTTGTTCTTGACGGCATTTGCAGTTCAACCACTTATTGTTCTGTTGCAATGGCTTTCCACTTATTGCCGTGGTTGACAGTGGTGGCTTAGGCATGGTGCAAGTGGTCTACTCGCACAGGGCCACAGTCATTGAAAGGGCCTAAAAATGATAGAAACTTTATTAATTTGTCATTATAAATTTATTCGTTGGCCATAAAACTAAAATGAATAAGGTCCTATGTACTGTACATATGCCGCACAGGGCCTTGCTAAATTTTAAGCCGCCACTGGTGGTTGAGCTGAGCCGCCAGCAGCGTATTCACAAATTGAATGTATTTGTGATCTCTATGATTTTTAAAGTTTAGTTTTATCTTGAAAATGGCGGATGAATGTTAGATATACTTTCAAGATGTATCCCACATTGAAATATTAGGTACCGGACACTCTTTATATGTGTGTATGTAAATGGATTGTCAAGTAGCTAGTATGGGCCTTGTATGGGTTCGCCCAAGTGGGTGTATATATACTTGTATTTATACATAGTATTATATATCAAATATTTAGCACTTGGCACCTTGGCAGCAAATTCTACCCTACTCTCAGAAGTAGGTAGCAAGGTACTCCAAATACAAAAAAAAAAAAAAGAACAAAACAAAATACCAACTTTATACAAAATACCCATTTCTCCATTCTATCTCCTCACCAACCCCACTTTATCACCATGTCACCACAACAAATCCGGCCACCACCACCACCACTTCCGGCCATCATCGTACCGGCGAGGTCGTACACCACCATATACTACCCATCACCCTCCAATCGAAACCCCACCATCTCTCTTTTCTCTCTCACATCCATAAACCCAATCTCATCACCCATAATTAACCACCACACTCTCTCTCCACATTCACACCCACCACACCCATCACACCCCATTTTCCTTGGCATCATCCCACCACCATCTATCACCGACGACATCATAGTTCGTGTCTATCTTCAACCACCAAAACCCAATTCGTGACTATGAGTTTCATTTTGTGACCCCATAAGCACATTTTGTTACCCCCGTGTTTTAGCCCGTGACCCCTTGAGCGTGTTTTTTGACCCCTCAACATTAATCTGTGACCCTGTGAGTGCAATTTGTGACCCCCTTTTTTGACCTTATTTCGTCGACCTTAGATGCATTTTGTGACCCCCGAGCATTCATTTGTGACCTTTGATTTCTTAATATGTGACATCTTAAACTCATTTCGTGACTCCTAACTTTATATTTGTGACTAAGATTTTAGGAGAAAGAATGTGTTTGAGTATTTTTGTAGGATAAAGAGGTGAATTGTGTTTTCTTTTAGAGGGGAGAAAAAGTGAAAATATGGTGCTTTGAGTGAGAAGAGAGAGTGGGATCTTGAGGGGAGGGATTGTAACTATGAGAAAATGGGATGAAAATGAGAATAAGGATTTAGGAGAGAAATTTAAAAGTGAAAAATTTTGATTTGTGAGGAGAGAAAATGTAAAATGGGATTATTTTTGATTTGTGGTAGAGGGGAAGGAGGAGGGGGAAGGGGAAGGGGAAGGGAGAAGGTAGTACGTTGGGGTAGGAAAAGGGGAAGGGAAGGGGAAGGGGAATTTTTTAAATAGTTTATACGCTCGCGTATATGTATACGTATACGCGGGCGTATTTATACAGTCGGGTGTACATAGCTATTTACACCCGGCCTGTATAGTAAACTGATTCCACCTTGGCATCCTTGGTTAATTAATTAGTTATATTAAGATTTAGCTCACTTAATTAATTTTTTTTATCTGATTATTTTCAGATTAGGGCAAGGCAGTTAAAACTGCACATGCCTCTTGGACAGATAATGGTACTTTGTTTGGAAGTTTTATTTACGTTGTTATAAAATAACCCCCCTCCCCATTAGTTTTAGAGAAAGAAAATATTTTTCACAAAACACAATGATGGTGTTATTACATGCACCACCATGAGAGATTGAGAGATTATTAATACAAGTACTATATAGAGTATATTGTTCATAGTATTAGTGCAAATACATATGATGTCAAACTTCATTGTATCCTAGAAGTAATTCGTTGTCGCCTAGTCTAGGCTACACCAGGTGTATGGGTACACCTGCCTAGGTGGCACTACCTTTTTATTAAAAGTAAAAAGGAAAAAAAATGAGTGGCTAAAAGTCGTGCGGTAGTTCGGAGACATTAGTCATATAAAAGATTTCACTAGTCATATATTTACTAGTCATTAGTCATATGCACTAGTCATTAGTCATATAAAAATACCTACTAGCCATCCATTGTATTTTTTTTAAACATCCATTGTATTTTTTTTAAAAAATGCTGATGTGGCACTCGGTGTACAGGTACACCGGGTGCACGGTAGACTTGTTGATTCGTTGTAACCTTGTGCACTATAATTAGGGACAAATTTCGCTTGAAGGAAAGAATATGTTTGTATGACTTAAAACCTAGATTAGTTTTAGTGTGTATATTATCTAACGTTATATTATCAACATAAAAATTGTAGTCTCTATAAAAACAACGGTACTACCAGTTTGTAAATTTGGTTCACCCTTGCAAAGCAGCCCATTAGAGCAATCTGTCCAGTTGTTTTCTAACATCATTCGCCATGTTAATCATGTTGATGATAGGTTCACATATGCTTTCAAGCTCTTTCTTCTTGTCCTCAAACTTAGTCGCTTCAACAAGACCGAGATTCCTCTCCAACCATTTGATCGATGCTTCTGTCGCAACTTCCATCTTCATCTTCTCCTTTGCTCTAATCATCCTCCCATAATTCTTCACTTTCTCTGACATTTTATAGGCGTAGTTCTCCAGCTCGTTTATAGCTTTCGCTTTTTCCTTATATTTCTCATCAGCAACCTTGTATATTTTAGCTTCTTTTGCCATCCTATCAATTTCCTCTCTCAATAACCTTCCCCTTGGAGCAGTAATTGTTACCTGGTTTTTGATATTGGTACCTAGATGCTCCGCTGATACGGTAAGAATGCCGTTTTCATCAATGTTAAAGCAGACAATAAATTTGGGGATACCTCTAGGTGCTGGACGGATGCCAGTGAGTGTGAATAAACCCAAAAAATTGTTATCCTTCGCTTTGGGTCTCTCACCTTCATAGACTGGGAACTTTACAGTCGTCTGGTAGTCATAATTCGTTGTGAAATTGCTAAACGTCCTAGCTGGTATGGTTGTGTTCTTCGGTACCATGACTTTCATCTGCCCAGGATAAACCTTAATACCAAGAGACAGCGGAGTGACTTCTGATAGCAAGAACTCACTATTTTTGTTATTGTACTGGCCACTCAATCTTGCAGCATGAACCGCAGCCCCATAAGCTACGGCTTCATCGGGGTTTATGCTTTTGCAAAGGTGTTTACCATGAAAATGATCTTGTAACATTTCTTGAATCTTGGGGATCCTTGTAGAGCCTCCTACTAGAACAATTTCACCTATATGTCTTCTTTCTATCTTTTCATCCCTCACACAGCTTTTCACGATCTCCATACACTCTTCAAAGAAATCCAAATTCAACTTCTCGAACATGGCACGACTTATGGTTGAAGAGAAATCAATGCCTTCGAAAAGGCAGTCAAGGTCAATACTTGTCTCAACTGCTGAAGACAACACCCTCTTTGCCCTTTCACAAGCAGTCCTCAACCTCCCAAGAGACCTTGAGTTTTCACTGATATCCTTGTTGTGCTTCTTCTTAAACGTCTCCACAAAATGGCTCACCATCTTGTTATCGAAATCAACTCCACCAAGGTGTGTGTTTCCGTTTACAGATTTAACCTCAAACATTTCCCCTTTGATGCGTATCAATGACACATCAAAAGTCCCACCCCCTAAGTCGAAAATTAAGACATACTTGGGGCGAATTTCGTTTCTTCCAGGTTCCATTGTGTCAAAGCCATATGCAATGGCTGCTGCTGTTGGCTCATTCATGATTCTCATGACATTTAGTTCTGCAATTTTTCCAGCATCTATTGTTGCTTGCCGTTGAGAGTCATTGAAATATGCTGGAACAGTTATGACTGCATTCTTCACTGCACAACCAACAAATGCCTCTGCAGTCTCCTTCAATTTCAGGAGGACCATTGATGATATCTCCTCTGGACTGAACTGTTTCTCTTCACCTTTGTATGTGACACAGATTATTGGGTTTTTGCCATTTTTTCTGTCAGACCCTGAGATAAGCTTGAACGGCCAAGTTTTGATGTCATTCTGTACTTCTGAGTCACTAAATCTTCTTCCTATGAGCCTTTTTACATCTATAATCATAAATAAGCCATATCAAAATGTATTGACAATCATCAAGAAATGTAATTATTCCCCCCTAACAGGACAGACAAAGAACATAACCCTACTTTATTTCATTTTCTAAAAACCGTACGAGTAGTCCTAAATCTTTTTGTTGCCAAAAACAAATAGAAACATGTAGCTACGATGCAACACAAGTACATAACGAAATCAATAAATGAAAGTGAGACCCTTACAGGTTGCGTCAATTTCCATCTAAGTAGCTCAATATCTCTAAATTAGCCTAAAAGACTAAGGTACACTATCTCTTTAGTGACCCGAGCATTAAAGGAGTATAATAGCAACAGAAAGTGGAATGAAATAACGAAAAGCTAGGCCAGTTGAATGCTTAATACTAAGGAGAGACAAACCAAAAACGGTGTTGGAGGCATTAACATGAAGCTGGTTCTTGGCAGCATCACCAACTAGACGCTCGGCTTGAGTGAAAGCCACACAAGAAGGTGTGGTGCGGTTTCCCTGGCCGTTTGCTATGATCTCAACACGACCACGCTGCCATAGTCCAACGCATGAGTATGTAGTGCCAAGATCAATGCCTATTGCTGGCCAGTCTCCTTTCGCCTCCATGAACTTTGCTTGACCGTAAACTTAGAACTAACAAAAGGGAAGGAAGAAGCATATGGTATAAGTACTTAGAAAACGTTTGAATATTAGTAGTTAACTATCACAAGCATACACCTCAGCTTCTTATCTAGTTATATCTACTAGCAACAATCAACAGCAACTTCTGAATTCTTTTTTCACAAATGACTCCTTATCGCTTCTCTTCTTTCTAATTATTATAAACAAAATTTGGAAACTTGATAGATTTAGATTAACCAACGGCCCCTAAGGCAGCTTCCTTTTTCTTCCTTCGCACGCACTTTTTCTTGGAGAAAATATTAAATAAGGAAAATTGTTAAGATTAACATTTAACTGTATGAATCAAGTTGCTTGTCATGCGTCACCTCTGGGCCTGACTATCATCATAAAATGGTGTAGACAAGCTAGATTTTACTATAAAAAAATAGCATGACTGACAATGTGATGCGGATATGTGATTTATGTATTGATCGGTATATGTCAAGTCAAACTACGTCGAAAGTTGAACATTGAACAGAGTCAACAGACCAATTACTTGTTCATTTTTCTCTTGATTAAGGTTACTGATAATGGTAACTATAAAAAAAAATCAACCAAATCAACCATCCTGTCTAAAAGTAGGTGCAATAAAAGGTTAAGATTTGTCCTCGTCATTTTCTTATGGTCATACCAAGCATATTCCTACCAAGGACAACACATTCAACAATGGATAGTATGTCATATGAAGTATAATGTCAATGGATTCTACTCTTTTCTTATTTGTTCAGAAAGATCAATAGAAAAGAATGTATACTCATGATATAACAGAAACAAGAAGGTGCTGGAATAAGTTCGGAGATGTGCTCTGAATTACGATATGGTAATGTGGCAAACGAACACGACATGTCGCGCGACTTGGACAAACACCAAAACAGGCAGACACCAGAAAAAATAATAATATCAAACTTCCAACTGTATATCTGATGACAGAACTCAAAGATACTTTTCCTCTGTTGAGCTCTATTTGTGACTCTTGAGTATGATTAGTTGCTCAGAGTTCACTACTGTTAACCTTTGTGCAAAAGGTCTCACACAAGTTAAGTGCTTCTGTTTTTCCACCAATTTAGCTCCCTAAGGAAGTTGAGGATTATTGTCAGGCAAGTAGGCTGTCTGATCAATAGATTCATATTCTGTTGACTCTTTGTTCTTTCAGGGGACGAGACATTAAATTTACATTGCTCACATACTCTTTCAAGTTCCCTAATCTCTTCCTCAAACCTAGACACCTCAGTGAGCTGATGGTTCCAATTTAGCCATTCAGTTGTCTTCTCAACGGCAAGTTCTACTTTTTGCTTGTGCTCATCACTAGTTATCTCTTCACTGACCTTTAATCTTTTATGTATCTTGTTCACATAGCGCTCCAACGTATTTTTGGCTCTCACCCTCTTCTTACACTGATCATCGTCAGCCCTGTACGCGTCCGCTTCTGTCAACAACTTGTCAACTTCCTTGTTTGATAGCCTACTTCGATTGTTAATTACAATGTGCTTCTTGTTCCCAGTCTTAATGTCTTCTGCTGATACAGTAAGGATGCCATCAGCATCAATGTCAAACCTGACATCAAATTTTGGGACACCAACCGGCACAGGAGGTACATCATAGAGACAGAACTCGCCCAAAAAGTTGTTATCACTAGCTCTGGGATTCTCACCCTCAATACTGGAAACAACACGGAAGTCTGATTGTCTTGGCTGTCGTCACTCGGCTGACTTTACTAAACGGAACGACAGTATTACGAGCTACAACAAAATTCATCTCACCGTTTTCAAGCTTAATGCCAAGAGATAACGGAGTAACATCCCTAAACTTAATGTCTTTGATATTACAGGTGCCAGTCAAGAGGGCAGCATAGGCAGAAGCACCATAAGCAACTGCCTCATCAGGATTAATATTTCTACAAAGCTCTTTTCCGTTAAAATATTCCTGCAGGAGCTCCTGAACCTTTGGAATCCGGGTTGACCCTCCAACAAGAACCACATCATCAATATTTCCCTTGTCCATCTTCGCATCTTTCAAGCACTGTTCAATAGGATCTACACATTTTGAAAACAAATCCGCGTTTAACCTTTCAAATCTAGCACGCGTAATAGTTGAGCTAAAATCGACACCCTCAAACAGACAATCGATCCCAATAGTGGTTTCGTGGGTGGACGAAAGGACTCTTTTCGCTCTCTCTGAAGCAGCTCTCAACCTCCCAAGGGCTCTAGGATTGTCACTCACATCTTTGTTGTGCTTCTTCTTAAACACTTCAACAAAATGAGTCACCATTCTGCAGTCAAAATCCTCTCCGCCAAGATGGGTATCACCACTGACTGCTTTCACTTCGAAGGCACCTTTTTTAACAGACAATATAGAGATATCAAATGTTCCTCCACCAAGATCAAAGACCAAGACGTTCTTCTTGGTCCTATGATCTCCAGTAATGATCTTTTTGTCAAAACCATAGGCAATTGCAGCAGCGGTTGGCTCATTGATAATTCGCATAACATTGAGTCCAGCAATAACTCCGGCATCTTTTGTGGCCTTACGCTGAGAGTCATTAAAATAGGCAGGTACAGTGACCACAGCATTTTTTACTGTTTTACCAACATAAGCCTCAGCTATTTCTTTCATCTTGGCAAGAACCATGGATGATATTTCTTCAGGAGCGAACAGTTTCTCCTCACCTTTGTAAGGTACTGATATTTTTGGCTCCTTGCATTCATCAGAATCACCACTAGGAACAACCTTGAATGGCCAAAGTTTCATATCATTCTGGACTGTCTCGTCGCTGAATCTACGACCAATAAGCCTCTTGGCATCTGCCATAAATTATATGCAAGTGGAGATTTTCAGAAGAAAGCAAAACGGCAGAATAGAAAGGCTAGAAGTGAAGTACCAAAAAATACAATCCAACGGCCACTCGGCGTCTCGGCCAGCAAGTCGATTAGTATCTACGCTTGCTGCTGCTTTTGCCTGCTTACCATTCATCAGGTTACGAGTTTTAAGTACATATTCTAATTATCAAGTTCAGTTACCGAACAATTTCTTGGACTGATATGTAACCACCAACCATTTTTATTTTGAAGTATAACCCAATGAATTGGTACAACACAATGAACTACAAGCTAGCATCATATCCGAATGATGCTAATAAGTGTTTTCTTTTATAAAAAAAATTGTTTAAAAGGGAGCGCCTGATGGAAATCATAAAAGTGGTGAAAAGGTGGCACACATGTTGACCTCAACACCCACCCCATTATCAGCATAAATATATGTACTGTATGTCTGTTTGTATGTGTGAATAACACACTGGTATTAAATTGATAGATGGTCACCATTTTCTTTCACAAGAAAAATAAATCCTTTCATAGACTCGTGGATGCTCTCACAGTGACAGTCTCGCATAAAAAACTTAAGGCAAAATGATCAAGGTTTTCTCTTTGAAATGATTTGTAAATAAATCTCGGTTCATTAATATAAATTGAACGGTACTACTAGAAGTTCGACATCAACAATAAACTCAAAGGTGAAAGGTAGCGTTTTTTTTTTTTTAAAGGAGGCACTGAGACTGGTAAGTATCGAGCCCCAACCTTAAGGTGTATACTCTCTACCACTTGAGCAACTCTCTCTTCTTAAGGTAAACGGTAGTATTAAACTATTAATGTAATTACCAAGTATTAATGCAATTTTATCTACTGATTGTCGAAGGGCCTGAGATCTAATTACCACTTCGGGGCATGTTTCTCTTAATATAAAGGATATTGTGACTTATTGTAGGGAGTTCGACCATTCGTCAAGTTTGGTAGCACTTATGAGCGAGGGTCGTCAAGCAAATGTACTCGCCGATCACGTCGCTAAGGAATGGAAACACCAACCTTTGGAAGCAAGATCTTGGCTGCCACAGCGGCACAGTTGGAGGCTCTTTGTGGTGGTGTGCATTGGAGAGATGATAAATGTAATATTTGTAGTTGCAACACTATAACCCCAAACTGTTATCCTGCTTCGGTTTTAGCCATTAGTACTTGTAATGGATGGTCTCGCACCACGCTTAACTCTTTAATTTTGTAATTTAAATTGTTCCCTTTCGCCAAAAAAAACTATTAATGTACAATATAATACCAACGTGGGGTTGGTTAGTTGGAGTGATAACTGGTAAGCACCTCCATATTGTTTAAGCAAGAGTTTAAGCTCAACGTATGTAGCCTTATTGAGAAATTCAGCCATCACAATCGATCGGGTGTGCCACCGAGGTCTGATTCAGATGTAGTCGGAACAAAGTTTATGCGAACCAAACGAGCAATAAAAGAAAATACAATATACTGCTACAATCAGGGCGTGATCAAAGTACTGCGTACATGCATAACTTAAAATCTTTGCATATGTCGTCTCACGTAATTAAAAAGCAGAAAACATATATTAAAATTAGGGATGAATAAAGTAAGTAACATACCATAGATAGTGTTGGTAGGGTTAGCAGCAACTTGGTTCTTAGCAGCATCACCAATGAGACGTTGGGTTTCAGTGAAAGCTACCCAAGAAGGCGTTGTACGATTGCCCTGGTCATTGGTGATAATCTCAACACGGCCGTGCTGCCAAACTCCCACGCATGAGTACGTTGTCCCGAGATCGATCCCTATCCCGGGCTCTCCTTCCCTTACAGTCATGTTATTTTTTGGTGGGTCCTTTTTTCTAAACATAAACATCTTCGCAATTTTTTGCTTTGTTTATGGCACTTTGATACTCAATGCGTTTGCGCTAATGAGCATCGACCGAAGCTCTAAAAGTAATCCGTCGACTGTACTCCCGGTTGTACGTAGCAACGTACAACCGTATACGCGTTTTTATACGAATACGTATACCGACCGTATATCTCTAAAAAAAAAAAAGACTTACCCCCGCGCTCCCCCCTTCCCCCCTCACGAATACTTCTCTCTG
>ONZK01000373.1:0-11754 GCA_900322385.1 Pharnaceum exiguum | reverse complement strand
TATATATAAAGAATAAGTACATCAAGATATACCACCATTAGACCCGAAAGAAATTTACCCGACCCGGTATGACCCGAAAAATCGACACGAAAAAACTGGGTCATGAACACGAAAAATTTGACCGAACCCGAAACTGACCGAACCCGGAAAAACCGGTAAAATCTGGTTTGAACCCGAAACCGACCGAAACGACCCGTTTGTCCAATAAAATATTTATAAATGTATATTTCACAATTTTAATTTACTAAAATATAATAAATTAATAATATTTTTTAAAAAAATATTGAAAAAATGTTTAAATATTAATAAAATATTGATAAAATAATATTTTTATCGAACAAAACAAATTGTGCAAACCGTTGGGTCAAACCCGACCCGATCGAAACCCGACCCGAAAAGTACAAACCAAAAATGACAACCCGAAAAAAAACCGAATCCGAAACAACCGAACTCGAAACCCGACCGACCGACCCGATTGCCAGGTCTAACCACCATGCTACAAAATCATTACTCACCTATACCAATATTAGGAAAATCACTATTGCTTTTACAATCTTTAACTACAGCCTCCATTGTTACGAACAATGACTTTTTATCATCAGTAGGACGACACTTAATATAAATAGATGGAGAACCAAATTTTTTGATAGAGCCAAAACTTCTTGATAGTGGTAGGACATGTTATTTCTAATATCTTGAGTTGAGGAACTCGGAAGTTTACCAAAGATAGAAGATCTTTGCATACTTACATTGTGGTTGATGCGAATATATTTTAAAATATAGTTTCGTACCCGAACCACTGTGCGGAGTTTTATGAAAAATATTTACATTAAATTTTTTTAATCAACTTTCTTAATTACGAATATATAGTACATATATGTGTTATAAAATATGTGTTTATAGGAATTAGAAATATTGAGATCTTTGCGAGGATACAGAGGTTGCAAATTTTTGGAAGCAATGTTGTACCCGATGAAGGTATAGAACATTTTTTTTTGTTAAAGGAAACTTGATGAAAAATATATATCTCCGATGTATGAAAATAAAACGGCAGATCATTATTTATACACAAATAGTTATGTTAACCCGTTTTATACATAAGAAACTACCTACTACACAGACGGTTTCGGGAGTAAAGAGACACGCATCTAACGAAATTTGAAAATTTATTGGGAATTTTTTGTACTCACCCACTAACCATAACAATTGCACGTAACTATGTCATTTGAAAATTTAGAGGGAAATTTTTTGTAACCACCTACTAACCATGCCACGCACTCAAATCAACTACTGCTCCAAATTAACACAGCCACGTATAATACAAATTAACTAATTATTTTGAACAGGACACATAAAGAAGGGGGTTTTCTATCTCACATTTTCTCTTTCTGGGACCTCCTTTAGTAGGTACGTACATATTATGAACCAGAATGAATATATTTTTCCTTTTCAAATTATTGCAAGAAGACAAACTTTTCAAGAAAAGTCAAATTGAAAGGCAAGACTAGACAATGGCCCGGGCCCAAGGGTCATAAAACTCAAACATGAATCACAGTCAAATTGACAGTCAAAGTAACATGAACATCCATTCCTCAAGACAAAAGGCTAACAAATTCCCTTAGAAAGCCGTGATCAACAATAATAACCACCCCTCATGCCCCCTCTTTACATCTATTCTTTCTTTAATCACTTTATAATCTCCCATAATCATTTAAACTAATACATGCCTCACTACCTCATCCTCAAAATCTTACACTTACAACTCCCTCTTTGACCAACCACTAACATAAACATTAACATAACCACAAATACACACAAAAACAAGCTTAATAAGATAACATATCAACATAATGTCTTGTTGTAACAATATTAACTAATAACATAACGTAACATAACACGGCATTGCCAGTTGCAACTGAGATTACTATAATTCAATCTACCTTCCACTCTCTTACCTTCCTCATGTGAAAGCAAGCTAGCTCGCTAGCTAAGCTCATCATCAACTTCCTACGATGGCGGAAGTCAGAGGACTTTCTAGCAATAATAATATGATCATGAACAGAAACAGAGCTACAACATCAACATCAACATCAACATCAACATCAACAGCTGCAACTTCAACAGCTACTAACTACCGTGACATTAGCCCTGACTCAGTGATCTTAACCTTCGAGTCACACTTCAGCAGCCTTTTCTCTTCCTCTGCTTCTGCTTCTGCAAGTGTTGATCGTTGCTCCTTTGCCTCTGATGCTGCAGTCGACTCTCTCTCTTCTGACCTCTCTCAGGTGATCTGCATTGCACATTGCACTACTCATTTCAGTAGCTGAGCAGAGAATAATCATTTCAGTGTTGATTTGTCCTTTTTTCTTACAATGTGCATTGAACCTTTTTTGCATGCAGATTGTTTTAGCATTTTAGATGATGTTATGTATAATGTGACAATGTGACATATGATTTGATGTGGGTTTTTTTTGTTTTTTGTTTGTTCTGTTTAGCTGCATTTGAATGGTGGTCCAGATCTGGAAATACCAAGTTCAAACAAAACTCACACTGCAGTATCTTACAGTAAAGTTGACAAAGCAGCTAAAGGTATAGTATACTGTCGTTTTCTTTTCTTTTTTGTTTTGGTATCACATTTTTGAAGTTGTTTGAGTTGGCAATTATTGTGATTTTTGGTTATGGGATTTGACTTTTGTGCTTGGGTACAGGGCAAGAAAACAAAAGAGTACTACATTATGATGATGTTGATGATGAATATGACAGTGAAATCCAACCTTTAGATTCAGCTAGGAGTTCTTTCTCTGTAGCACTTAAAGGTAACAGAAAACAATGAGCAGAAAGATTGAACCTTTTTGTGGCTGTCCTTTGTTTCTTCATTGACTATTGTGTTTAATTATTAGGGTGTCTAATTGATATCATTGTTGATCAGAGTGTAAACAGAGAAGATCTAGATCTGAAGCACTCCAAAGGAAGCTAGACAGAAGAAGAACCTCTTCATTTGATCTTAATAATAGTAGTAGCAGTGGTAGTAACTATGTTGGCAGTGTGATGAGCTCATCACCTAGATTAGGGGTGAATGTAATGAGGAAGGCCTCAGTTTCAAGCCGGAAATTGGGGAACTTCCCGAGCCCTGGTACACCTAATTACCGCCACGGGAGCGTGGTGATGGGGGGTGTGAGTAAAGGGTGGAGTTCAGAGAGGGTGCCATTGCCTGGAAGTGGTAATAGGAGACAAGTTGGTGCGTCATTGCTGCCTTTGAATAATGGAAAGGCATTGCCTTCAAAGTGGGAAGATGCTGAGAGGTGGATATTGAGCCCTGTCGATGGAAGTGCAAGGCATTCATCATATAGTAGTCAGCAGCAGCAGATACTGAGGAGGCCAAAGTCAAAGAGCGGGCCTCTAGGACCACCTGGAGTTGCTTACTATTCGATGTACTCGCCTGCAGTGCCAATGGATGACGGACATCACATGAATGGTCAGATAGGAGGGTCACCGTTTTTGAATGGGGCGATGATGGCGGATGCTTTATCTTTTCGTGGGCTTGGCACAAGTGGCAGAGGGTTTTCGGATTGTGGAGAGCCTTGTATTGCTCGGTCTGTGAGTGTTCATGGGTGTACTGATCTTGTTTGCCAGTCTTCTATTGCCAGCTCTCTAGGTATGGTAAACGCAGTTTCAGATTTTCTTCATATTGTTCTTGTTTACTTTGTTCCTTCGGTTAAGTGGTAACAATAATTAAAACTTGGGGACATTTTAATCTCAGTAGAGTTTGGTAGGCATGCACCCCTGCTGAAGTGCTGATGGTATTAGGATTAGTATATGCCTAGTTACAATTGGTTGAAATGAAAGACATTGACCATTTGGAATCATATATGAAGAAGTGTTTCATTCTGTTGTTTAAGTCATCATAGCTTGATTCTTAGGGGGGAGAGGGTGTGGAATCGTAAGGTCTTAATCACAGTTTCCAAGATATTTTGAAAACACTGGCAGAGCCCACTAATTCTATTTTTGGTTTTCATTGTGTGAAATTAATACTTTCTGTTAATATATCTTCAAAAAGCGAAACATTCATTTATTCATCTCCAATTTTCATAGATGAGAACGCGGACAGTGGAAAAGATGGTGCAACCAATGTATCTCGTGCTGTTTCTAGAAGGGACATGGCAACTCAGATGAGTCCTGAGGGAAGCCGACATTCCTCTCCTGGGAGATTATCTTTCTCTCCATCTACTCCCTCAAATTTACCGATTATCGAAGTGAAGCGGAACAGTATCAGTTCCTCAAAGTCAGAAGTGAGGGACGTGCAAATAGATGAAAGGGTCACAGTGACCCGGTGGTCTAAGAAGTACAGGCACAATAAAGGCGTACAAGATGTGGATGACTGGAACATGAAAGCTGTGGAGTCACGCTCTTCATTGTGGGAGATGTCAGACTCTGTGAAAAGCATTTCAAAGTCAGTGCCAGTTCTCTCATAACTGTGATGAGATTTTTTTTGAAAAAATTACTGGAGAAGGAATGAAACATATTGTCAACTTTTTTTTTCCAGATTTTCTTATTTCTGATTTTTCTATCTATATCTGAACAGGGTTAGAAGAGACGAAGCAAAGATCACGGCATGGGAGAATCTGCAGAAGGCAAAGGCTGAGGCAGCTATCCGCAAACTTGAGGTGATTTTAACCAAGTTGTGTATTTAAGCTGTGTATCATACTTTCTTTTTTTTCTTTTTTTTTGAGAACCATACTTTCTTTTTAATAACAGCTGTGTATCAAACTATGTATGTGTAAGAACTTTGATAGCATTCTGTGAATAATGGGAATATGACATTCTATTCTTGATTGAATTGCGCATCACAGATGAAACTTGAGAAAAAGAGATCATCGTCAATGGATAAGATTATGAAGAAGCTGAGATCTGCTCAGAAGAAAGCTCAGGAAATGAGGAATTCAGTATTAGCCAACCAGCCTCACCAAGTGTCTAACACAAATAATACTGCCATATCTATTCGAAGGACTCGTCAAATAGGCTCACTTAGCGGCTGTTTTACATGCCATGCTTTCTAAGCAAGAGGTAAATAGCTAACTTACCTGTAGACAGTCGAGCAAAATTTACTCTCACCACAATGAAAACTAACTCAATATCTTAAAATGGTCTGCTCTTTCATTTGCCTCGGACTGTTTATTCTTGGCTTCTGTTTCTTTAGTTTGTACAACAACTTGACATCTGAGTTCTGACCCCTCTTAGTTCTCAATTTCTCATAAATTTTGGTTTTGGGGCTTATTTCATTAAGTAGTTATTTAGCATGTCACAGTTCTTCCAAGTTACCAAATACATTCTTGATTCTTGTATACAAGTCTTCTGACATATCAGCCGCTTTCATTTGCATTTGCTTAATCAGTTGACTTGATAGTTTGCATCTCTGCAGTAACTGCATGTTTGCTTCTGACCCTTCAGTTTCTGAACTCAGTATTCTGAAAAGGCAAGTTCCTTGCCTGTAAAAAAAGAAGGAAAAAAGACAAACCCATTGCACTGTTGGTCAAGAATTTTCAAACATAGTAATTCTTTGTGGTAAGGAAGATCCTTTTGCTATATATAGTTGAGATTGCTCCATCCATACACTAATATAAATCTAACTACTTGTTCAAATCATTCTCGGCTATGAGCCTATGATCTGAGTCACAATTTTGATGTATCTGGCTGTGTTACCTAGGTCTACACTACGTCTTTTGTAAGCGAACTTCAATGACTTACCCAACTCTTGATTCATATGATGATTTTTAGGACATTGTAGTTCATAATTAAGCATTGAACATGGCAGGTTTAGTTCCGTTAAGAGCTCATTTTATTGGGGTTAGGTCTAATTCTTCCTTCTAAAACCACAGTGGACTACCCGGATGGCTTAACTCTTGGAGACAGTTGCTGATAGTATATTGGAAGAACGAGTCCTGGACTATGGAAATTCATGCACTATTGGTCAAGACTCAAGATCCAGCATCATAATTTGGTTTGGTGGATTTCAGATGATGGTGAAGTCCAACAATCCTCCATATATATTTGGATTGTCAAATGCATAGATTGAGCAATACTGTCAGTCCCAGTCTCCCAGAAAAAAACCTGCAATGCCGCTAAGGATAATGTCTCAATTATTTTTATTTACGATATTGATGCATATTCCTACCTTGTAATTTGTATTTCCTCCATGATAGACTCATAGCGTCACACATGTATGTATTACACTAGGTTCCCCCCACCCCCCTGAAGAGTTTATATTAGATTGGTATATCAATTGAAACATTTATTCATTTGATGGGTTGTCTGTGAAGACTGTCAACGAGCTCATCTCTTGCTTCTTCGTTTCTTTACACATCATCTAGACAGAATGCCACATGCAAGTTGTTTGGTCACGCACTGATCTCATTTCATGGCATTTGTGGCTCTATGTTTGCTTCTCCACCTTCCGTTAAGATCTTTTGAGGAGAAAAATCAGTTCTGAATCCATGTATTCAATTAACCGTATACATCTTGTACCATCTTTGCCATTATACATTCCAATTAGAACAATTTTGTGCTGACTCTGGGTTTCTAGGAAGCTACATTTTTTTTTGAAAGCTTCAGTCACTTTTGCATGAATCTAAACAAATACATATTTGGTTTGGGAGGGAGAAGGCCAAGTGACCAACTAACAATCCAGCAGTCACTTTATTTTGGGTGTGAAAGGGGGTATACCGTATACGCCCTACGTTGCCATCAAAGAGCAGAGGAAATAAAGGGGGTGGAGGAGTGTCATAAGTTGCAACTGGAATGCCAGTAGCTAAAGGGCCTGTTCGGCACCTTGCCAAGTTTTCAGTTTTCCGTTTTTTGACCGCATATTTGACACGAAACGCGTTCAGCAAACCCGTTGCCAAACTCTGTTTTTCATGCGTTTTTAGAAACTCCCCACTATTTCAATCTTGTGATCACCACAAGAACCACTACCTTCTCGGCTTGTCCCACCACCCTCTGTCATGCCAAGTATCAGTTAGTGAAGGACTCTTGAGCTTACTAAATTTAGTTAGGATCCCCACAACACATTTTCGGATAGAAGTGCACATCTTATACGGCCACTACACTTACCTTGGGATCTCATGAGTTCTCTAAAAAAGACTAGCCCAACATTTTTTTCAAAAAGGAGTCTAACCCCTAAGTAGATGATCCCAACCAATACACATATAGTGTTAAACATATGTAAGCGAACTATGAGATCATTTTTTTTTTTTTTTGAAAGGTACATAGAGAATTAGGAGGTCCTCCTCTCGAGGGTACCGCCTAATTTATCAAAAGTAGAAGATTACTAAAATCTATACTATCCCTTGGTTGAAAAAAATAGTAGTCAATATAATGATGTCCTTGCTTCGCGATCCAGTCCGCCACTTGATTAACTTCTCGATAATGTGACGAAGATGGAAATGTTGTGTGGTTTGTAGAAGTCGTTTAGTATCATCGACTAATGTAGCAACAGTCCACGGAGTCTTGTAAATATTGTGGAAACTATTAATCACCACTTTATTGTCACCCTCCATGATAAGTTTATTATAACCCACAAATCCTCTTGAACTCCATCACGCAAAGTTGTTGCTTCAGCAATCAAAATTGATCATGTAATACCCAGATCCCTTGTCTTTGCCGTTAGAAGACATGAAGACATCCTCGCGAATCCCGAATGCTAAAACCTATGCACTAGAAGAAGAGATATTAGAAATAAAGGAACCGTCAAAATTAATCTTGACATAGTCATGCGGGGGCGGTATCCATTGAACTGACTTGTAGCTATTCTGTTGGACCGAAGTAGTACTAGGAACAGGAGGAAAAAAATCATTGTGATTTCTGAGCTTCCATTCTTGTGACATAGAGCGTGCTCTGTGCATAACTCTATAGACATTTACAGGCTGTTGTTTAAAAATAAAATTGCAGATCCAGTGCCTATGAAGTTGAAAGAATTATCTCCATCTTTCATCTTTAGGTGATTATGAACTATAGCAAAATGGCTCAGAAAACCTTCCAATACTTCTTTTTTATGACGAAATTGTTGGAATACTTCAATACAACAACTGGTCAATCTCGGAAACAACCTCTCTGTTTTCTTAAACAGGGGTAAGGTTGCGTACTTCCTGACCCGAGCACCCCCATTAAATGGGGATTTACAATCGTTTGTTGTTGTTTGTTTGTTTAAAAATAAAATTGCAATGTTCTTTCCATAAACTCCACATAACATAAATTGTCTTTATAGTTCAGTAATTTGATTATTACTTTTGAGAGATGATAGAAGTGCAAAAAATGAATTCAGAGTAGGTATCCCATGCAAATAGTTATTATGATGAAGTTCGTTCCAAACACGTTGAATCTTAACACAATCAAAAAAAGATGAGATCCTCAATTTCAACCGAGAAATGACAGAGTGGGCAAATATCATTAGTAACAATCTTCCTGAATTAAGATTAACTAAAGTCAATAATGAGGAATGAAAAAGCTGACAAAGCCAAATTTGTAATTTAGGTTGAATATCTAACTTCCAAATCCATTTAAAGTCCCATTCCATAGATCAGAGGCTTTTTGATAACGAGCACGCCAGGTAGAGAGATCATTAAGATCGAGCCAAATATCCTTATCCTTTCAGAAATCAAAAAATATATCTATCAAATACTACAACAATAACAATAAAAACATCTCAGTCGATAATCCCATCTTAGATGAGGTAATGAGGGAGTCTGATGTACGCAGCCTTACCTCGATTTAAAAAGTCGGGAGACTGTTTCCAGAATGACCCACTTATTACTTGTATGAGAACCTCCTTGTACGAAAAATCATTAAAAACTAATGTAATCATAAAAATATAAAGTCAGCGAATAGACATGAAAGGCTCTGTAAGGCTTAAATAGAGCACATGTAAAACACAAAAAAAATGCAGGTAAGATGACAACTACCATATAAGCACGAACACAACATGCACAACAGAAATGCTACACTCACCAAGTCCTTATAGGCTACCACTACACCTTATACTAACAGGTCTAGCACCTTATCCTAACAGTGTAGTACTCTAATCCTTATTCTTCAAGAACTCCTATCTAACGCCAGGGCCGGTTCTGGGAGGGGTGCAGAGGTGCACAGGCCTAGGGCCCCCGAAAGGAGAGGGCTCCAAATTTTGAGTGCTTATATATAGGCCTTTATATGAAAAAGGTCCAAATAAATACTCTACAGAAAGTAAAGCTTTTGTAAAAAAAAAATGTGACTTTCCTATTCTTTTCTTTATGTTGTTAACTAACAAGTTTTTCGAAGGCCTTGCTATTTTATCTATTGAGAAGAACATGTTGAGCTCTATTGATATAGATTCAATTGTCGATGAATTTGAGTCAAGAAATGTAAGGAGAAATATTTTTTCGTGATTCGGAGAAAGATGCTATCGTTTAGTTTTTTTATCTATGTTACTACATTATTGTAGCGTTGGTATAGTTACGTTGTATTTTTAATTTTTAAGTAAACATATTAGCATTTCGTTGCGAAGTGGTGATACTTTAATTTTTATAAAAATAAAAAATAGAAATTTTAGGGCCTCAAAATATAGTTCCCTTTAAAATTCGCCTATGGCCTACCAAATGTCAGGAACGGTCCTGTCTAACGCCATGTCATCGCTGAGTGATAGGGTAGTTAAATTATGTCTAATAAATTCTCTCCAACTCTTTTTCGGCCTGCCTCTCCTTCTAACCCCACTCACAATCATATTTTCGCACCTACGCACCGGTGCATCCGGGCTTTTCCTCCCGACATGCCCAAACCATCGCATTTTGGTCTCTCTCATCTTCTCTACGAATGGAGCCATTCCCAGCTTTGCCCTAACCACTTTATTTCTAATCTTGTCCAGCCAAGAGACCACACATTCAGCGCAGCACCCGCATCTCCGCAACTGCTAACTTCTGTTCTTGAACCTTCTTTGTCGGCCAACATTCGCCTTCATACAACATCGCCGACCGTAGTGCAGCTCTATGAAACTTCCCTTTGATCTTAAGCGAGATCTTCTTTTCACATGGCACCCCTAAAGCGCCCCTCCACTTTAGCCACCCTGCTGAGATATGATGGGTGATATCATCATCGATCTCCCAATTGCATCGATGATGATATCAAATCCATCTCAAATTAAACCACCCAATAAGGCCTAAAGATTTGTTAAGAGATAATGCTCAACCTCACAATTTTCTTTTTTGAGAGGACAACCTCACAAGTTTTTAACAGATAGTAGTGTCTGATGACAGTCTATTTTAGTGACGATCCCGAATGAGAAAAAAAGAAAGTATGTTGTGAACAGTGTAGGAGTTCTATAGTCCTAGCGTGCGTTGGATTATAGTGCAGGTTGCCTAATGTTATTTATTTGTATAATTGTACTTCATGTAGCAGCGATTGATCAATCTGTTTGTGAGAGTGCAAATTGGAGTAAACTATTAATACTTGGACAGCATGGGTACATTAATCTATTGCACTATGATGGTAAAGGCAAGCATGACTAAAGTGTTTAGCCGTTCGCTGGAAGTGGTAACGGGCGTATCGTTTGATTTCCTAGCTAAGACTTTCTAGTCTAGTCAATTAATCTGAGTTTGACTTGCTACAAAGAGTGCAAATATAGAAGATATATATAATGTATCTCTCTGCATTTGATACCTTTAGTAAGGTAATCAAAGATTGTTTATTTGTTTTGTGAGTTAGGAGGTAGATGGCAAATCTGTTAATTGTATGAACAACATGAACTGTCACTTGTTCATGGGAAAGTTGAAAGATGATGGATTAGAATTCTTCGGCTTGGCTTATTATATGAGTTTGTGTAGCTTGGTACTTGTCTTTTGAATCGCAGAGAGACATTGATTGTTGACATTATTAGTTCATCTTCGGAACCGTCATTAGTTGCATTGAGTGCGTGAAAACTTCCACTTCTGAGTTTTTGTGTTGTTCTACAGATTCTATTGCAGAGGCAGTACGTTCTAAGTTCTTCAATGTTGAGTTACAATTGTGCAGCAGTAACTGACGAATGATGAGGTAATTCATTGCTTACTTGTAATTTGTAAAATAAGTTTATTAATGGTTAGCATGGTTGAAATGAAATGGCTTATGTAGTTATGTGAGTATGATATTATAAGCCTTCCCGTTTCCAATCGTGGTGACTTGGTGAGCTGCTTAGAGTCCTTTGATTTTTCATACTTTTTGTTTGATTAATAGTGTTAAAACGTGGCATGTGGTTTTTGATATGCCTGTTGGATATAAACTGATTGCTGGGTGTTTCGTTAACATGAGGTATTTAAACGTGTTAGTGTACATGATTCGCCGTGGGCCTGTGTGGAGGTATATGAAAGCAAAGTGAATGGAAGTTAGTTGATAGAAGGCGAAATTGTTGGGAATAATCCCTACTTCGGCCGATTATTTCAAAATAATCCCTACTTCAAAAATAGCTGCGAATAATCCCTACTTGGACACTCATAGCCCGCAATGGTCCAATTAAGTTTTACAACAAGTTTTTTGACAAATTAAACCTTACTTTAAATCATCAAATTTTAATTTTGACTATGAAAAACATTAATTTTAATGGATATATGCATAATCAAAGTTTTTAATTTACATTTCAACATGTTTTAAAATGTCATTGGACCGTTGCGGGCTATAAGAGTTGAAGTAGGGATTATTCTCAGCTATTTTTGAAGTAGGGATTATTTTGGAATAATCGGCCGAAGTAGGGATTAT
>ONZK01000372.1:47599-61570 GCA_900322385.1 Pharnaceum exiguum | reverse complement strand
CCCCCCCCCCCCCCCCCCCCCCCCCAAACCCAAAAAAAAAGAACTCTTGGTACGGTTTAGGTATGAAATCCCCTCTGATCTACTCCGTAATATTTAACGTTTATGCCACACAATTGCCAGTGCCATGGGTTCTCAATACTCTGGAATTGAGTTCTTCTGACTGAAAACTCCTTAACCCATTTTAAGGTACTTTTTCTCACTGCTGACATTCATTCCTACTGATGGGTCTGCTTGGTCTTTCCCAGGGCTTATGCCATACATGTGATATGATACTTATTAATTTTGTTGCAAATCTTTTGTCTGTTTTATCCTAACTTTCACCTGTAAAAACTCAATGGACATTATTTTTCTGTTTGGAGTTTCGAATTTCTTTATCACAAGTTGATTGGTTTTGACTTTTGACAGTATTTCTGTATACTATGTTGGCGACCTTGGCGTTGATTGGTGAAAAGTGAAAACATGTGAGGGTGGTGAAGTTTTGGAAGGATGGCATATTTTGAATTAATTCATCCAAGGTATTGATCTATACCGATCATTTGAATTTCCTTAAGAAACCCAAAAAACTAGAGAAAAAAAACAGATGAATGATTGGCTTGCTAAATTAACTCAAGAGCTTGATTAAACAAATGAGCTTATTGGTTGTGGAGAGCACATGATGTTTTAAGATAACGATGACTGGAGAAGCTTATTTGTGGTTTGGGCTAGGACTTCGATCCCAAATCAGTTGCATTGTTAATAGGATTTGAACCGTGAAAATGACGAGTGGGTTTAGGTGAAAGGATTGTTTTTGTTGTCTTTTAAGTCTTTGTGTTCTAGTTGGAATGGATATAAAATTAGTGCTGGAACGATTTTACGACACTTGCTATTGTGCCAAAGTATCGAGATGTAAATTTGACGGTGTGAACTTTTTCTTGCATGGGTGGCTACGGTCTTGGATAACGGATTAAACTGCTGTTGTCTTTGATCTGAAGGAGATATTGATAGTATAGGCTACAGAGTGTTTTGATCATTTTGGTTTATGATCCAGTTGAAGGCCAATTTTCTCCCAGTTCATACTATTTTGTGGCTACATCAGCTGTTTAAGTTAGCTTAGAGCATCTGAGATGGAATGCAAGTTTCCCCTTTCAAGTATCTCTTACTGAGGGCAATTAGGTGTCTCAGAGGGGCAACAAAGTTGGAACGACAACAATTACAACTTTTTGGATTTTTGTTTGTGTTCAATACGAAGTAGAAAAAGAAGATAGAAAGATCTTACCTTTAGATGATAGAGTGCAAAAGATTAGAAAGGCAGGATTATAAATTTTTTAGTTGCCTCTAACTCAAATTGTTCGGCTGAGGGAGCCTCCTGCCTAATACTGTATTTCTCAGTTCAATTTGAGAAACTATGACCATATAGGTTTTTCTGATCAGCTAGATTAATTGCCGTGTTTCTGAGGTAATCATAGGATTCTTGGTTCGCAACTTCCTAGTGTTAGTAATCTGATCTCATGTTTGGAAGTCTTTCGGAGGTTTAGAGGAATCTAGAACCAACTGTCAAGCAGTGAGCAATACTGTACTTGAGATTTAGGAAAATTTCTGTAGGAATCTAATATCCTGAGCAGTTCTATAATTTCAGCTTACTAACTGTGATCGAAGTTCTGTTGCATAGACCAAGGTGCAGATTTCTGATTCAGGAACCTAAATGAATGTTTGTGTTCTATTTTCTTCCTTAGGAACGCTATGAAAATGTGATTGCTTTTAATTTGAGATGTAATCGCTTTTATTTTCACTTTGGATAGTGAAAGCCCTACTGATAATTACACTGAATGTCTGTAATATCTGTATTTGCAGATTAAAAGAATGGAAATGGAGCATAGCTTCATCCGACCCAGCCTATGACAGCACTTCTTCTATTTACTTTCCTGAATGCTATTTTGGTGTCTACAATCTCACCTGTCTATGATTATGTGTGCTTTCATCGGTGCTGGGAAAGAAGGGTATAATCTTGTTAAAACCCTACACTCTTTCTTTCTTTGGTCTTCTCTTATTCTTTGAATTTTACCATTCAGTTTTCTAGCTGACTAGGTAATGTGCCTTGCATGATGATTTGAAGAGCCTATCTCGTTTTCCTGTGCCTTGGTTGCTGGTTACAGCTCTTTTTTCTTTTTTGGGTGGACTTTGGGCCTGCATGGTAGTTTTTGCTTTCTCAGACAACACAAAGGATTGGTAGAGACTTGGTATGCTGTTGTATTTCTTTTTGGTAACACTAGTTTCAGGATCTGGCAATGGTTTATGTCAGTATTGAGCTCTATGCTGCCTTACACTTGTTCATTGTGAGTTTGTGACAATGGTTTCATAAATTTTTTAGAATCGGCCAAATGCCTAGAAAAGGGAAAAAAAATCTTTGCATAGAAAGTTTTGGTTTGAATTTTTGAATGACTTCCTCCAATTTTTCCTTTCTGCTGTGTTGTAAGGAGTATATTCTATGTAGTGTAATAAGGCGGGAAATGCTGTTAGAAGTTTGTTAGTTTGTTATTCATTGTTGTAACAGAATAGCGTGTGTGTATAAGGTAGTTAGGGAAGAATCAGTAGCTGTTAGATAGAGAGATAGCACACTATAAATACATTTTCATTCATCATTGTAAGGTAGATTGATACAGATAATAAATCAAAGATCATTCTCAAATATTCTTCTCTGAAATTCTTCTTCTTCTCCTGTTGCCACTGACAGTAAACCATAGAAATGGTTTCTGCATAATCATAATCATATGATAATCATGACACTCAACATGGTATCAGTAGCCAGAATGATCTAATCATCAAAACTCTTCTTCGTATCATCATTAAACCCATTAAACACGAACATTTCTTCTTTCTCATTCAAGAATCTCTGAAAACTTTTGCAGAAAATCTCAATTCTTTCTCAGAAAGTTGTTTTGTTCTTCAACTCTCTAGCTTATAAACATCAAAATTCACTTTCTTCTTTGTTCATTGCTGTGTTATTGTTTCATCACAGTAATATAGCTCATATAATCAGAGATTCATAAACACAAAATTCTCACAAAATGTCAGTTTCTTTAACTGAAATCCAAAATCCTCTTTTTCTGCATCCTTCTGACAGTGCTAATTCTCTTGGCCTCAAAGCAAAACTTACGGGTATTGAAGATTACAATCATTGGAGAAGACAGGAAGAGATATGTCTAACAACCAAAAGAAAGCTTGGCTTTGTTACAGGTACACTACAAAGACCAACAGTTCCAGCTCAAGCAGATCAGTGGGATACCTGCAACACTAAGGTAATTGCTTGGTTACTTAATTATGTTTCTCCAAGCATTGAAAGGTCTGTCATGTAATTTAGGACTGCTAGAGATATATGGTTGTGTCTTGAAGCAAGATTCTTGTGTTGCAATATTTCAAGAAATTATCATCTGTGTAAAAGGCCTTATGAGATAAAACAGAATGGAGCAACAATTGATGAATATTTTACCACAATAAAGTGTGTGGGAAGAACTTAGATCAATGGTGGCTTTTCCTACGTTTACGAATTTTACTGATGAGGTGAAGGCATTTCTGAGTGCTTTTCAAAAACATGATGAAGAACAGAAGCTCTTTCTTGAATGGCTTAGATGACAAGTATAAAGATCAACGAAGCCATATTCTGTTGATGTCTCCACTACCTAGTGTTGACTCTGTGTGCTCAATGCTGCAACAAGAAGAGAATCAAAGGGGTATTTTGGGTCAATTTTCTGCTGATTTTGGCTCTACTGCACTGTACAGTAGACAAGGTTCTTATAATGGGAAACAACAGTCTGTTTCTACTCAGATAAACAACAATGGTGCTAGTATGAATTCTGGGTGTCAGCATTGTGGTGGTAAATTTCATACTAAGGAAAAGTGTTGGGAGATCATAGGCTATCCTGCAGGTCATTATAAGTCTCGACAATTTCCTCAGTTCACAAACACAACAATGCATCATTCAATTGCACCAATGCTCAGAAGTCAAGTTCAGTAACAACAGATCAAGAACAGCTGCTGCAGTTCAGACTGATCAAACTGATGTAAATGTGAGCACTGATGATACATATACATTCTCTGCAAAACAACTAGAAGAATTCTTGAAGATGCTGCCTCAGAATGGAAGTAATACTCGGTCAGCTCAAACTGAGGAAACTGATAGTGATTTTGTTGATAATTTCTCAGGTATGATTCTTTGTTCTCATGCTAGTTCAATGACAGATTCATGGATACTTGATACAGGTGCCACTGATCATATGACTCCTCATTTAGCCACATTCCAAAATCCTAGGACTCTATTTCCAAAACCAAAAATAACTCTTGCTGCAGGACATAAATCAGAAATAACACACATAGGCAATATAAAACTGAAGAATGATATTGTCTTATCTGATGTGTCATGTGTTCCTGAATTTCAGTATCAGCTGTTGTCTATCCCGAAATTAACCAAAGACAATAATTTGTGTGATATTTTCTTTCCTTCCTATTATGTCATTCAGGACTCAGTTTCCAAGACACTCAAAGGGATTGGTAGAGAAATCGGAGGATTATATTACTTGCTTGACCTGCCTCTTCAACAAATTGATCTTCAAGCCATTTGTACTCAAGCTTTAAATGCATCTTTAGGTTCCTCAATAAATAGCTCATCTTCAACTTCTGTATATAATCTTTGGCACAATAGAATGGGACATGCTCCTTTGTACAAACTCAAACAAATTCCTTGTATTCAAGCTTCACTGAATAAAGTTCATTCTGATTCTGTGCGTATTACTTGTCCTATTGCCAAGATCGTCAGCTTTACCTTATTCTTTGAGTGAGTCTAAAGCTTCTGCTATCTGAGCTTATTCATATGGATATTTGGGGTCCTTATAGAACTCCAACTCATAAAAATAAAAAGTTTTTTCTTACTTTAGTTGATGATTTTAGCAGATCAACATGGACTTTTCTGATTCAACACAAGTCTGAGTCTTTGTCTGTTTTAGAAAATTTTCTAACTCAATATCAAAACTCAGTTCAATACAGTGATTAAAAAGATAAGATCAGACAATGCTCTTGAGTTTAACAGTGGTCCTTGTCAACTCTTTTTCAACAAAAATGGTATTGACCATCAAACAACTTGTGTCAAAAGATCTCAACAAAATGGGAGAGTCGAAAGAAAACACAAGCATGTTCTTGATATTGCTAGATCATTGAGGTTTCAATCTCACCTTCCCATTTCTTATTGGGGTGGTTGTGTACTGACTGCCACATACCTGATATACAGATTACCTACACCTATTCTTCAAAACAAAACTCCCTATGAACTACTGTTACATCAACCACCAACTTATGCTCATATTGAAGTTTTTGGTTGTTTAGCATTTGCAGTCAATCCCTCATTATCTACAGATAAATTTCAGGAAAGAGCAGTTCCATGTGTGTTTCTTGGCTATCCTACTTCACAAAAAGGATATATATTGTTGAACCTCATCACAAACTTGTCTTTTGTGTCTAGAGATGTCAAGTTTGTTGAGCATGTCTTTCCCTTTTCTTCTGACAGTAAAGATTGTTATATGACACCACTACCTGTTGATATGCCTACTGTGTCGTCTTTTACTCCATATGATGATCTGTTGATTTCTACTTCTTCTCCTAGTACTAATAATAACTCTTCTGCTCCCACTTCCAATACTTTGTCTTCTCATAGAGCTACAGATCTACTAGTGTGCAGTTGAGACATTCTACTAGACAATTGAAAAATCCTACTTGGTTCAAAGATTACATCAGTAACTTTGCATCCTTCTCTGAAACAATTATCAATACTTCTCAAACACACTTTCTATTCTTTTCTATCTCAACTAGTACATGAATCTGATCCACAAACTTTTGCCCAAGCTGTCATTGATCAGGGTTGGTGTGATGCTATGAATCTTGAATTGAATGAGCTAGAACAAACAGGTACCTGGATTATTATTGATTTACCAACTAACAAAACTGCTATTGGTTCGAGATGGTTGTTCAAAACTAAGTATAAATCAGATGGATCAGTGGAAAGGAATAAAGCTCGGTTGGTGAGTCAAGGATGTGGACAGGTATATGGAGTTAATTACAAGCAAACTTTTGCTCCAGTAGCAAAAATGACCACTGTTCGAGCAGTTTTAGCAGTGGCAGCATTGAATAACTGGTATACTTGTCATGGATGTAACGAATGCTTTTTTGCATGGTGATTTGGATGAAGAAGTTTATATGAAATTACCACAAGGCTATTTCAGGTTTGGAGATAGAATTCAGTGTCAGGGGGAGTTTGTTCGACCAAAGAGAAAGAAAAATGAACCACTGAAAGTTTGAAAGTTTGTAAGCTTCTGAAGTCATTATATGGGTTGAAACAGGCTCCTCGACAATGGTTCTTCAAACTGTCTCAAGTCTTGTTGCAGTTCAATTTTACTCGGTCAAAAGCTGATTATTCCTTGTTCTTCAGGCAAACAGGAGCTGCTTTTACAGTAATTTTGGTTTATGTAGATGACATGCTGATTGCAGGAAATGATCTCACTGATATCACACATGTCAAACAATTACTCAGCACTCAATTTAAGATGAAAGATCTTGGCGATCTAAGATACTTCCTTGGTCTTGAAATTGCTCGCACATCACAAGGCATATTCATCTCTCAAAGGAAATATGTTATTGATCTATTGAAAGAAGTTGGTTTGCAAGAAGCTAGACCAGTCAAGCTGCAATGGAATGTAACATCCAACTGAACAACACTGATGGTGCAGCATTGCCAAATTCTGAGCACTACAGAAGACTGATTGGCAAACTGATTTATTTGACATTATCAAGACCAGATATTGCTTTCATAGTTCATCTATTGAGTCAGTTCATGCAGAATCCTAGAACTACTCATTTGCGTGCAGTACATCACTTGCTAGTTGCTATGATACTTAAAGCATTCACCAGCACAAGGCATATTGATGGCTAACTCTTCCAGTGCTCATCTTACAGCATTTTGTGACTCTGATTGGGCATCATGTTCAGTTTCAAGGAAGTCTACAACTGGTTATTGTATTCTGCTAGGTGATTCACCAATTTGATGGAAGTCTAAAAAGCAAAATGTTGTTGAGGAGCTCAGCTGAAGCAGAATATAGGTCAATGGCCATGACTACTTGTGAAGTTGTATGGTTGATCAGTTTATGGAAGGACTTGGGCTTACAAAACTTGACACCAGTGACACTCAAGTGTGATAATCAAGCTGCATTGTTCATTGCAGCAAATCCTGTTTTTCATGAACGAACAAAACACATCGAAGTCGACTGTCATTTCATTCGAGACAAAGTCCAAGATGGTGTGCTCTCTCCTTCCTATATTCCTACACAACATCAAGTAGCTGATGTATTCACAAAGGTTCTACCTGTTGATCAACATCAGAAGCTGCTGTCCAAGTTAGGAGTTCATACACTCCAAACTTGAGGGAGTGTTGTAACAGAATAGCGTGTGTGTATAAGGTAGTTAGGGATGAATCAGTAGCTGATAGATAGAGATAGATAGCACACTATAAATACATTCTCATTCATCATTGTAAGGTAGATTGATACAGATAATAAATCAAAGATCATTCTCAAATATTCTTCTCTGAAATTCTTCTTCTTCTCTTCTGTTTCCACTGACAATAAACCATAGAAATGGTTTCTGCATAATCATAATGATATGATCATAGTCATAATCATATGATAATCATGACACTCAACATGCTGGCTTATTTGGGTTGTCTGATAATTGTTGGCATTCTTTTTAGGAAAAGTAAAATGTTAATGTTAAGACTTTTCAGTATCCTTCAAACTTCGGTTACCATATTCATATGATTGAAGATTGGTTTATGAACCCTGGTTAGTGACTTATGTTTGAATTCTTAATGTTAAGGATACATTTCTGATAGCAGCTAAATTGCAATAAAGAGAGAACATCACTACATTTTCTAGCGATATGTTACAGTTTTTTTTTTCTCTGTTCAAGGATTGAGCAAGAAAAGTGTCATGTTATTTGGTTAACTGATTACAGTTCAAAGGAAATGACCTCCTTTCATTTTTGTTGCCGACAGTTGTGATGGTAACTCACTAACTCCAATCTTTCGCATCTACTATGAGTTTGGAAGTAAATCAATCATAGAGAGAACGGTGTTGGGTTGGACGGGAAGCTTGCCTGAAAAAGGAGCCCATGTCAACATATATAGGTGCAGCTTAGTTTTACCCCGTTGCCCCAAGCTTTCTGGATTTGCTCTAAAAAGACAATGGCCCAGAAAAGCTAGTGGTTCTGTTTGTGATACTTGTGTTGCTGGGTGGATAAGAAGCATATTATCGTTCTTTGAGGATCAATCAAATTATCGTAGTACTTTGTGGAATTGCTGTCAGTGTCAAGATTGAAGTGTTCTTACAACTTTGGCTGTCTTTCCTCCTTGTGAATTAATTTGATAACATGTGGTTGGCTGGTTGCTATCATTATTGAGTATACAATACAGTTAGTTTCAAAAAAAATGTTGATTATCATGTTTGAATCAATCAGCTTACTTTTAATTATAGTTATGAGTAGGAGTGTAAATGAACCGAGACGACTCGGTAAGCCCTCGGGCTCAGCTCGGCCAAAGCTCGGCTCGAGTTCGATCAACAGCGAACTCGAGTCGAGCCCGAGCCGGCTCGCCTGTCAAACGAGCCGAGCTCGAGTTGAGGGTAGTGTGACTCGGCTCGCCTCGTTTTGGCTCGTTCTGTTATTTTCATTATGTTTTATGTATTTTATAAATATTTGTAATGATAAATAAGTGATGTTAGTCAAATTTTAAGTTAATAATTAAGTATTAACAAATAAAATTTAGTAATATAATATCTAGTACATTTTATAAATTTAAATTAATTTATTTTTTAAAATTGAGATTTTCTTAATTAAGGCTGACTCGCATCAGGCTCGAGTTTAAAACGAGACGAGCCCGAGCCTCATGTTTTCTGGCTCGCCCGAGCCGAGCCCGAGCCCTAGGCGGCTCGAGCTCGACTCGTCTCGTTTACACCCCTAGTTATGAGACTTATGACCTTCCCCGAAGCAAGTAATTTTCTTTAGTCACTTTCTTGTATTGCTTGCTAGTGTATGATGAGGCTAATGGATGCACATTCAAACTAGAGTTATTGATGCAAACATACATCTAATCATCTAGACTAGGAATGGTACATTGAATCAATATGTGATGTTATTCAATGCAATACATCGAAGAACAAATGGTGTATCCAGCAAATGTAGAGTTATAACAAAAACGGTATCGATGACAAACGAGTATGATAATGCAGTGATCAGCCCACATACAGGCTGAAAGTCAGTGAAAGCTGAAGTAAAGTATAGGCCTGGAGGCCTGCCGGCCTGGATACTATTGCTACTGCATGACAATCTCAAAGCGCAACAGGCTAACTACAAAAATAGAAATAGGCCAGGAAGTTTCTTGACACCCCAACAGTTTTTAATGTTTTATTACATGTATGATTTCACTGTCACTGCTGAAAAGATAAAGTGGGGGCAGTTTGATTCTGCCCTCTTGCCTCAGCATTTAGGTAACTTACAGAGAGAAAACAGTGAGTTGGTAAAGGAAATGAACAAATCCCAGCAAAGGTAAGCTAAGCTAAGTTCCCTCACCAAGAAAACAATGTAACAGTAAACCACTGGCATCGCATCACTATCAGAACCTGATCCTTTTCGAGAAGCGTTCTTTTGGTGCGATCAGAAGAGCTGGTTTACGCTGTATGCTGCTGCTGCTGCAGGATAACTGGGCCCCTATCCTCAAATTATTACTTGGGTATTAGGAGTGTTTTTCTTTTTTGGGTAGGGGTGATTCGGAATCGTTGTTACTGATTTTGTGTTTGGTAGTATCTATTCTGCATCCAAGCAGCTAATCACGTACGGAGTAATAAAGACTTATCAAAGCCATGGTTTATCGTAGAGAGATTAAATGGCTGGTTCATAGGAAACGAGCTAGTTTTTTTTGGGATTGGAGAAGATCTACGTTGTCCGCAGTAGGATGGGAAGGGCCAGGCGTATCATCAATTGTTTTAAACCCATTGATCTAGGAATGGGAAAGTTGAAAGAATTATTTACATCTTTCAGCTTAGGTGATTATGGATTATCGTATAAGGATTATGAAAATCTTCCAACACTTCTTATTTTTGTGAAGTTGTTGGAAGCCAATACTTCAAGATAACAATTGGTCAATCTCGGAAACAACCTCTCTGTTTTCTTAAACAGGGGTAAGGTTGCGTACATACTCGAGTACCACTATTGAATGGGGATTTCCACTCGTTTGTCGTTATTATTGTTGATCTAGGAATGGGAAAGAAAATTACATCTTGGTACAATAGGTATTACAATAGGAGTATATATAATTAAGTTACAAAAGAACGATACATGTTCTAAATAAAAACTTTTAACAATTTTTAATGATATGAACTCACAGTGGCAGATAAATTGTAATATTTTATTTAAAATATATTGTGGAAGAGTTTTAACTATTAGATGGTGATATTAAAATATGAGTATAAAATCAGGGCGTTCATCAATTGACATATTCCAATTACTACTTAGTTCCTTTTATACAATTTATTATTTTTTGTTGTGTACTATACATATTTTATGACATATTCAAGAATTTAAAGTAAATAATGTATTGTTATCAATTTTGAAGCAGTACATGCTCTGATAATCCGATTAAATTGTTGTCTCATTTTTCACCAAAAAATGAAGTGTTGTTTCATTTGGGTCAAATGAAATTCATCCACATTATTTCCAAAACATGATTTGCATTATAATGAAGTAAATTAAGTTGAAAGCAAAGTCTAAGTATGATTGAATTGCGCTATTTAAAATAAACAAACGAATAAAAAGTGAATAAGATTTTGAATAGAAATCGAAGAGCTAGACTTGAACAAAATTGTGTCGAATGCCTATAATAATTTAGTATTTATAAAGGTTGTGTCGAAAACGTAAGGAGTCTAATTGCACATCTTGTTAAACGTAAAGAGCCTATTTTCCACTTCTCCGCATTTTCATGTGACGCCTTTTTTATTCATCCAATAATAGAGTTTTAATTGTATTAGGATAGTCAAATGTTTTAATAAAATTCGAGTCTTATTATATTAGGATAATTGAAAAAAATTGATAAACACAACGCATATGTTGACTTGCGCATAATTATTGTATTAGATTTCGTTATAGAATATTTTATTTATTACTCATATTATAAATATACATCTTTTCCTTCTAAATCATGTGTACCAGAATAATTTGACTCGATATCATGTCAAATAGACTCAATACTTTTCATTTTCATTTTTTTCCTTTTCTTATCTTTTATTTTATTTCTATAATAAAGACATCAAAAAAAATTGTGCGAGCACGTTCATATATGAGACGAGGTCATTAATGACCAACAAGGGTTCTTAATGGCTGATGGGAGGTCAGTAATCAACTTTTTTCATCACTAATGACCACGTCCCACATAGGAAACATGTTCGCACAAAGTTTTTTTTGTAAAGACATACTCTAGCATCCCTAATTGAGTGTTACTTTTGACCAAAACACTAATATTAAGAAAACGTCAATAAAAGTGAATATTAGTCAAATAAAATTATTTTCTTACCACCATTATATATTACCCCATTTTTCTAATGCAAATTTATTGGACTTCTGTTTGATTCATTTTCCAACCTATAATTATTAGGGGCATAATGGAGAACTTTTACAAAAATTAAAATATGACTAGTCAAATGTGACATAATTTATGGATATTTTTTTATTAATAATGACACTCAATTGGGACGATGGGAGTATTTTCTTTTGTTGACGTAATCAATCGATTTTCTCGCTCCAATTTCTCTTTTAATATATTATATATTAAATTTAAGTATATTATATATGCAAATGTATCAGTTACCCATTTGAGATGGGATCCTACTGGGATTGTTGTTGTTGTTGTTGTTATCAATTAACTATATGTTTCAAGATAAAGACGGAGCACAATTTTTTGTTTCTTTTGACATTCTTTGAAATAAGTTTTCAAAGGAGAAACTCAATTTGATCTAATTGGGTACACAACTATAATACTCTTTTGTTTCAGATCCATCTTTGAGTATCTGTTTTACTTACAGATTACCTAATGGCGGCTAATAATGTTGCTAAGATTGTGAATGGTTATGGCTCTGAGGAAGAAAATTGGCAATGGTGGGGGTCAGCATAATGCCAACGCGGTTCTCACAAAGGTACTAAGTGGGTCATTCTGGAAACAGTCTCCCGATTGTTTTTAAATCGGGATATGGCTACGTAGATCAGACTCCCTCAATACCCATCTGAGATGGGATTACACTGGGATTGTTGTTGTAACTATAATATCAAAAATCTAGATTTGTGGAACATTGAGATTAAGACTTTCCAATAATGAATATAAATGGAAGAGTCTACTTCAAGCACATAATGCACTCATACAAAAAACTGGTTCAGTTTTGAGTGATAAACAATTGTTTGACGAATGGAGTGAAAAGGTGGATAATTTAGAACAAATTAAGCTTATTTTTACGAGTGGTTTGTCAAACCCTTGTGTATGGAATAGAACAATTTGGGATTCAACCATACTTCTAAGATAATGTATTACCACATATTCTCAATGTGTAAAAGCCTGGTGGCACACGATAATCTCCATGGAAGAATGTTTAGTCTAGCAAGCTACTAGCATGTAAAACAGCTTGTGAAACATGCTCTCATATATATCTTCTTTGGCTGCAATTTCTCGAAGGAAGTCTGGGGTCGTATTAGCAAGTAGGCAGGTTTTCATCGTAGACATCTTAATCTCATAGAAGAGAAAGAACAACAAACAATGGCGAAAGAAACTTATGCGAGCAATTTTGTTGTGAAACTCCGTATTTATAAAATATTTTATAAATACTCTTTAAAGATTTTAATTAATTTTTTGAAATTTATTTCATGTTTTCACAGATTGATTTAATTATGGAAAGAGGGATTTGTATTTGTTTTTATGTAGGAAACTAAACTTTCCTAAGAGAGCTAATATAGAGTGACTTGATCTAGAGAAAGCCCCCATTCAGTTTTGTCACACAAATTTTCTCACAAAGGTTTTCTCTTTTTCTCCCTCTCTCTTTCCCTCACAGTCGGCCCTATCCCCCTTCTCTCTCCTCATGTCGTCGGACATGTGGGCCCAACCGACCTACACTATCCCCCACCTTTCTCTTACCGCCACTGGTGTCCACCACCTCAGCCCCTGCCGACGTTGTGGGTGTGCATGAGTCGAGTAGGGAGAACCCACCCGACACACACAGGCCACCGGTCTTGGTCAGCTCAGCTGGGACGAGCTCTGACCGAATCTCGTGTGGCTCAGCCACGCTCGGCTGTGCCGAGTATGGGCTGAGCGAAAGGGTTTGGTTTTGGGATTTTGTTGTTAAAAAAAGATTTATTTTATATTATTATTTAATTTTTTGTAAATTCTGATTTTATATTTGCAATAAATATTTATTGTGTTATTTTTTTTATTGTAGCGGATACTCCTTGTGACGACGAATAATTTGCTTGATTGTGATTGAATAGCTTGGGTTATTGTGCTAAGCTTTGGATTAAGTTAATTCATATTACATATACTTTACTTTGGTTAACTATTTGATAGGATTCCCCCGTATTGCATGTTATACAATGGCTAGGTGGACTAGAGAACTTGCATGATGAACGGTAAGTTAAAGGACGTGTATAAACTCTGCAAGTTGGTTATTCCATCTTTGGTTGTCAACTGTTATGTGCTCTATGATGAGACTACTACGTGATTATGATGTTTTACGATACATTTGTATTGCTAATTATTGTTGGTTATCCTATTGTATGATGAATATGCTAACTTGGTTATAAGATCAATTTGCATGATTACAACTATTGAATGGATATTGTTATGATGTGTTGGCTATGTAACCAATGCCT
>ONZK01000372.1:18620-36510 GCA_900322385.1 Pharnaceum exiguum | reverse complement strand
CACTAGTCATTAGTCACATAAAAATGTCCATTAGTCATCAATGTTAATTTTTTAATTAAAACGATGACGTGGCACAGGGTGTATATATATACACCCGGTGCACAGAAGACTTAGAGATTAGACAAGTAAATTTGAAGTATATACTGCCAAAAAAAATCACGCCTATTCCCGTAAATCCGTTTTAAAGACATTCAGCAATATCTATGACTCTCTGAGGAACAAATTTGAAGTAAAACTTCATCCTACTAGCCAATTCAGTCGCAATGCAAACTGCTTTAACAATTACACATAAATGCATGCACTTGATTATACAGAGAATATGCCTGAGGCATTACTTTTATGTGCGACGTCACTGATTGTTTTGTGCCTTTCCCCTTTGAAGTTTGAATATGTATGTCAGGCCAGCAACCAAAAGGGATAATTACATTGAGCTAGCATTTTCCATTGATTACCAAGTACCAAACTGGCAAACTAGCAGCAGTGACCCAGACTTGCAGTGCTCAGAGCGGCAGGCAGACAGGCAGTTACGTTAGACAGGGTAAAAAAGAGAAATTGGGAATGCCTACAAAATCTTACAGTAGATGATATTCAGTGATTACATCATGCAAGTATATGTGCAGCAAAATAGTGACCACTTTTTAACGTAGTAACTGAGCCATCAAAAGGACAGTTGTACTTTTAGAAGGAAGGCCTAGCTAGAAAATAGAAACAAGTTAAGAATAATTTTTTTTGTGTGAAAAGAAACGATGAAGCAGCAAAAAGGTATATTGTTTGTGTTAGGCCAATCTCATTCCCGAAAGAGTGAAAGATAGCTAGGAGTGTTGAACTACACTCATATCAAGTCATCAACCACTTCCACGGTTAACAAAAGGGTTTTTGCTAGAAGAATTGAAGTTTAATTAGACCCGGCAGAAATTTATCCGATCCGGTATGACTCGAAAAACCGACCCGAAAAACCTGGGTCATGAACACGAAAAATTTGACCGAACCCGAATCTGACCGAACCGAAAAAAACGGTAAAATCTGGGTTGAACCCGAAACGACCAGTTTGTCCAATAAAGTATTTATAAATGTATATTTCACAATTTTAATTTATTAAAATATAATAAAATAATAATATTTTTAAAAAAATATTGGAAAATGTTTAAATATTAATAAAATATTGATAAAATAATATTTTTATTAAACAAAACAAAATGTGCAAACCCGTTGGGTCAAACCCGACCCGACCCGAAAAGTACAAACCAAAAATGACCAAACCCGAAAAAAACCGAACCCGAAACGACCGAACCCGAAACCCGACCGACCGACCCGATTGCCAGGTCTAAGTTTAATGGAAAAGCTGTTAGCTAGCAAACCTTCTTTTACAGTACAAACTAAAATTAAACCATAGACACTGGGATGTAAATGGATGAGATATGGATCGGGTGGACCTTCACCCGCCTCCATCCACCAATATTTTTTCACCATCCGCTCCATCTGTCACCCGCCGATTCCATCATCCACACCCGTCCATCCGTTCACCCGCGGGTGAACGGGTGAAATCAGGTTTTTAAATGGGTGTACAACAATTTCAGATTTTATAACTCCAAATTAACAAGAACTTATCAAATACATATCAAAGTACACAATACTTGAATGAATTCTCAAACGAAAACTATTCAAAGTATAGAAATGGTTCTAAACCGATGAAAATATACTTTTTTAAAAAGTTTATTGCTTTCTTTTTCTTTCTTTTTTGTCCGATTTTTCTTTTTTCTTTTATTTATATTTATATACGGGTTCCCGGGTGCATCCGCGGGTGACATATGGTCACCCGAATCTGATCCATCCGTCACCCGATTCATCCATCATCCACTTTACCATCTATTTATTCGGGTTTTCATCCATTTAATCGGATCGGGTTAAGCGGGTATCCGCGGATTGGGGATCCATTAACATCTTTAGACAAATCATTTATATTAATACATGTCCTCGCTAGGGGTGATAATAATGAGCCGGGATCGGCTTGACCTCTGCCTTTAGCCAAGCCAAGCCAAGTGAAGCTCGGCTCGGAAGGCTCACGAGCTGACTCGATGTATTTTTTACATAATAAATAAATAAGTCATAAGTCAATATACTAATTGTTAAAAAAAAAAGACATTTATGTTAATGGAAGCTTTCGAACTTGTGACATACGATGTATAATTAGACTAATTTATTTGACTAAAACCATTTATACTCCATCATTCTTATTAATAAGGTACAAGCACATGAGTTCTAACCTCGAGCTCGAAACTTTGTAAGTTTTTTTAGCTCGAGCTCGAAAACTCGTCACTTTTTTAGCTCGACAACATAAGCTCGGGCTCGGCTCGAGCTCGCTGAATTTTTTTATGAGCCGAGCCGAGTTTCAATTTAAAAGCTCGACGAGCTTTGAGCTCGAGCCGAGCCCACAAAAAAAAGTAGTGAACCGAGCCGAGACTACCCAAGCTCGGGCTCGGCTCAGCTCGTTATCACCCCTAGTCCTCGCATCATACTTTTCAAAACCATGAATGTGTATTACGATGTGTATTGAAATAGCTAGGAAGCGTAATTCGTTTGCTTAGGATTTGGTCTTCTTGGTTCTTAATTCTCTATTATTGAATATTCCACGTACCGTTATGTTTATTCGTGTTGGTAGAAGGCTTTTCTATTGGTCGTTTGGGGTTAAGTTAAATATAAGAGAAGATAGAGAAGTCTAACGTTTAAAATTATACAACCTTTCTTTTCAATATATTTGTTGAATATATCTACGATAGAATGATAAATTACATGGCGAAATAACTGTCTATTGAATGCTTTTAGATTATTAAACTTATATTGTTGTTGAGTAGTTGTGTCTTACTCTGTTATCTTATAAGAGCGTTCGTTAGTAATCAGAATAGTAGTTAAACATCATGTCAAACCCCTGCTCCTTTCATTATAGTTAGTTGTTCTATTTAAGTGTATGGAACGTTCCATAGATAGGTTTAGGTGTACCGTTCCTCCTTTTGTTTCATAATTAGCCGTGTTTATTTAGTTTTAAAATTAGCCAAAGTAGTTTATATTCTTTGTAGGAACGATTCCTTAGTTATTCTTTACTATGTATTAGATTAATAAGGAAAATTTGCCAAAATGGTGTTGAATTAAATTTTAATTCCCCAATTAGGTTTGGTTTGAAAATAATTCCAGACATGGTGTCCATGTAGGATTGGATAACTCCAAACCAAATCTTTTTATTTTTTTAAATATTTGTTTATAAAAGAAAATAACTCTTAATTTCCTTCTTCATTTTTTCCCCTTCCCTTATGCCTTCAAACGAACGATGAATGAAATTGAAGAAGAGTAGCAGTAGTGCAAACGCTTGGTTTTGCACGGCTACACTACACCGCCTGCTGATTGTTGGTTGACTTTGGTAATTTGTACCCATTTACTTTGACATGAATATAATACTTGTATTATTATAACTATGAAATTTATATAACATTTGTATTGTACCGGCATCCTCTAAAGTTAGTGCTACAAATGTGCAGGTCACCTAGCTAAATGATTGTGAAATGAATGAAACCAAATGCCGATGATCTCTTAATTGTATACAGATGAGAATCATGTCGAGGAAGCTTATATCAATTTCAAGTAATAATTATAATATCAAAAGTATTCACTGACGGCAGTAAAATTTCAGTAGTAGTGTAGTAATAGAGCAATGTTTTTCATAATTATAAACATTAGCAATAGCTAACAGTAGAAAATTGCCTTAGAAGTTACAATACAAATTGAAAGAGAACCTTCTTTGAATTTCCTAGTATATGTAGAGTTCAATGGAGATGGAGATGGAGATGAGGACATTAGGGAAGAAGAAAGGGAAAATGAAATTTGAGAGAAGCGCAAAAAAAAAAAACGTTGTGGCCTTCTTTTTTTCTTATTAAATTAACTCAAAATACAAATAAAATAAGTTTGGGATATCCCATCCTAGGTGGACACCACATGAGGAATAAATTTCAAACCTAACCTAATTAGGGAATTAAAATTATTTATCACCCTATTTCCGTAAATCACTCATTAATAAGTGATATTTAATTTACTGTGTTGTCCACACATCATTGATGCAGAGGACGTCATTGTTGTCCCTTGTTGGTGCAAGGTTGGATGTTATTAGTGACCCTTTTTTATTTATTAATGACACACAAAAACTGGTTACATATTTTAAACGGGTAATCGTTATACATAACTTTTTGTATAATATTAATAAAGTGGTTGTTGATGGAATAAATAATTTTTTAATTATCGTGTGGTTTGAAACTTAAGTTCTGATCTTACAATCCCTTGTAGAGAAAATGTAGAATAATTAATAAAAGCAGATATGATCTCTGGAGCAGGTTTGATCTGATAAAAAGAATCCAGGGAAGACAGATCTTGTTGTTGGGTGGCAAATTGTTTACTACTTTGTGTGTAATATCACAGTTGCACCACCACCACCCTTATCTTCAGTCTTCCCCACATGACATTTAAGATACTTGTGAATACTTGTTAATTTATTCATTTCAAAGCTAAGCCAACTAGGTAATCATATATTATATTATGATAATAATAGGAAATGATCACCGATCAAGACTTCAATGTTGTTGTATTAAGTTACATAGGTGTAAAGGTGTTGAAATAAAATTAGCATGCGCTTCACACTTGGAAGTATTTTAAAGCACACTAAGCTTAATATATATTTTGATGCGGAAGTTTTGTTGGTAATTGGTGTAGGGAGGTTTACTTATACTACTGACTTTTGGAGAGAGATGTCTAACACACAAGTCTGATAAGGTTCTATCCTAAAACCAATTGGCAATAGAAGGAGTAGCCCACCAAACTTATATATTAGTTATCATCTCCTCTTTCACCGATTTGGAAGAATCCACACTTCACCACACACATGGGAAACCTGACAAGTGTGAGATAGATAGCCGATACTCATTTTGAAGCTTGGATTGGGCTATAAGTGCGTGATAAAGGGACGGCTGAGGCCCGATGCAAGCGGTCTGCTCGCACAAGGCCTCAGTTGGGAAAAGGGCCCAAATTTCATGTAGAGTACAAAAAAAGGCGCTAAAAAGCGTCGGAATACGTGACTTTCGACGCAATAAAGTGTCGATATAATACCGTCAGTAAAAAATAAGTGTCACAAATTGTATACCGACGCTTTTTATCGTGGAAAGAAAGCGTCAAAATTCATATGCGGGCGAAAATTTTATAGTTTTGGGCCTCAATTATATTTTGGGCTCAAGTTTAGGGCCCCAATTTCGCTCTACCGCACAAGACTTCTAAAAAGTATGAGCAGTCCTGGCATGATACAATCATATACAAACCCTTGAGACCAATTTACCAGCATAGTACTGACTAAGTGACTTGGTGGTGTGCTCGATTACTCTTAGAGTCTTAGAGTAGAAAGTTTTTACCTATGTTACTAAGGCCCTGTTTGGGTAATTAGCAGATAGTAGAAGCAGATAGCAGATTGAGAATTTATGTGAGAGAGAAAATGACAAAATAAGAAAAGAGCAGATTCAATAGCAGATTGATGTGAGACATAAAAAGACGAGATATGCTAAAAAAGAGCAGATAGCAGATTTGCCAAATACTCCCTAAGTGATATCTGTTTTTTTTAATAGGAGTAAGGTTGTGTATATCCCGACCCCCTAGCACCCTCATTGACCCTCTATCATCCTCATTTAATGGGATTCACCCTCGGTTACTCGATTGTTTTTGTTGTATTTAGTGATATTTGAAACATGATCAATTTGCATTATGGTATACTTGCTTAGTAAAGGTTAACTACACACGTACTCCGTAATAAGATACCAAGTACTTTTTAGACCTCAAAGAAGTGGATTGTTCTATGGACTCTTTTTCTTTTTTCTTTTTGATCTAGTAGTTGCCCCTGGTCCTTGCCTTTACTACTCTTCCAACCTCATCGGGAACTGCAGGCATTTTATTAGCCAGAGTCAGAGTTCACAAACAGAGGAGGTGGTCCTACCAAAACACATGATTTTCATCGCCTTAAGCTTCAATTGAGGGTCGTTTTCTAGTTGCCCAATTGCATGTTATCTGCCTACAGTCAAAAGCATACAACAAAGGTTGCTGGGTCACGAACTAATTCTCCTAGCAATTTTCATAAAAGTACCCCAATCTATCATTCTATCCCCAACAATGAAAGAGACCTTTTGTTTGTCTGCTACATAGACGTTCAATCAGTTAATGTGCTCATTGATCACCCTATGCTGCTCCTACAATTGTGAAAAACCTCATAGCCCACGGGATCTCATGGACTTGTCTCTTCGATTAAGTGTAAGTCTACGACTTTCTTTGTCATAATTAAAGCTAGCAATGTGAATGTACGAGATCCTGACCGAATCATCATATCCCCTCCAATATCCTGGCTACGAAGTTTATAGTACCCCATATCAATTCATCAATAAGAATTGAGATAAAGTTCAGCATTGTGATTTGATAAAAATTCTAGATTGTACCAAATATGCATGTATCTACTTATGCGAAAGTGCATAGCCTTGCTTGAACTTTCGTGGAACTGTGCTGCCTTTGTTTCACCAAGGCTTTTTCTGTGATATAGCTATAACAAAATCATTAATGTTGAATTAAACCCACAGTATAGTGCTCTTGACCATAAAAGAGCAATAGGTGATGGCAAAATAAGTTTATCCATGATTTATACTTAGGGGTGGCGTAGGCATGGTGCGAGTGGTATGCTCGCACAGGGCCACATGCATTGAAAGGGCCTTGCTAAATTCTAAGCCGTCACTGTTTATACTAGCTGAGTACGAGTTTTTTTTTTAAGCACCACGATATGATACTACCTGTAGCTTGCTCTCAATCGTGATCAAGACTTCAGTTAAACGAAATAAGAAAAATCGTCTGGCTCTTCTGAACAATTGATTAAAACAATTGATTAAACGATCTATTCTAGAATAGAAGTAATAAGAATAATGATAGAACTACCTGAACATAAGCTGAATATCATCATTTTATTCATTCAAAATGACTTTTTCCAAAAGTTTATTCATCACTACGGCCAAGGGAAAACAAGCTCAATACCTCCGGCTCCAGGGCCATGTATCCCATCCCTCTTCACAATCCATTGGCAATTCTTTCCGCACCTATCGATATCCCTCTTATAGTCATATATTTCAAAGTTTCCTATATCATACTCCCACATAAAAGAACAAGTGTACTTGGTAGTTTCCCATATGTTTGGTCGAAATTTAAATTCGAAAAACTCCCCATCATTTAAACCGCGAATCTGGACACCTCCGTTGCAAGTAACGGTCAACATGAACCCTCCTCCAATGTTGTTGATGATGCGAACATGAACTATAGGACGTATAAGTTCAATATCAGGTGAAGGAGCTTCGTTCTCGGAGATTTTTGCGGTGACAGTTTGGTTTAACAGTGAGAGTAATACGAACAATGTAATTGGTATTCTAAGCAAGGCCATGGTGTTCACGATTTTAGAGTTTTGCTTTGGTGAAAAGATTGACGTAGATGCTACAATATAAGAATCATAAATAAAATCAAAATGTAGTGATTTTGAGTTCTAGAATTAAATGCATTTCCCTTTTCCTGCTTTTACGAGATTGTGTTTCCTATGTATTCAGGTGAATTGGACTATGAGAGCAGTCCAAATGTACAATTTCGTTCACTTTTGAAGACAGTTCCAATCTGAAAATCATAGTCCGTTACTAAAATTGCTTGTCCAAGTGTCCAATTAGTCCAAATGGCCAATACTGTGCCTCGTTACTGCATCACGAGTTTGTCATGTTGCCAGCCAGCTCAGAAAATATGTATTTTTGCAAACTTAAATCAGCGCAGAAGTTAGTTTGTATTAAGATTTCACCAATACGTATTAGGATTTCACCAATACAAGGGTCCTTTTTCCTTCTTTTTTTTTGAAAATATTTACACAACTTTTGTTATAATTCGAAGGATACAACTGACAGTATTGTGTTTGGCTTGACACCACTTAATTCTCGGTCTCTTTTAGAGTGACATATATCGTGTTTTGGCTAGTTCTTGTCCACTTGGTTATTTAGGAGACAATATCGAGTTCGAAGTCAGTTTTACCAGTTCCGAAAAATCGATGCTCCGTAGATGTTAGCGGCATCTCTAGTAAGTAATATATTGTGTTTTACAATGGGGATTCATGTCATCAACCTGCGAGCACCTTGTTATTTGACTTCCCATTTCATGTCCTATGATCTCCTTACGGATAGGCGCAGGTTAGTTACAGAGTTCTCAAGACATGAATTTCAACTGTTGAACTCTGGCAGGATTATGAAGTCTGATGTAAGAAATCCCCTTTGCCAAATGCCAACGAAAGTTTAATTCCGGAATTACATCTGGAAACGGCGCTGCAAGCCTGCAACACGAAAAACAGATTACAACCAACGGACACATATGTTCCTCTCGAACTGGATTCCTAATCACTTTCCCCTTTTTCATTGTTGTTATATGGCAGGTACCAGAAATGCAGAAGCTCTGATTCTTCAGAAATAGTGTGGCGCAGCGCGTTTGACAAGCTGCGATGTATTGCAATTTTTAAGTATTGGAAGTGGGGGAACGAGGAAATTGCCAACAATGTGATCAGAAACTAAAATTGTATACCTACATGCCCATCAAAATGAAGCCATATTGTATACCTACATGCCCATCAAAATGAAGCCATATAATTTACAAAGCTAAACGTCTTCGGCTTCTACTACACCCTCCTAAATTAAACATCTACATCCCATACTAATACTCACAGGCCATGACGGCGATAGACGCAACCTTATGCTGCCTTGGGATACAAAAAATCAGAGCAAAGTTAACTGTTTCTAAAGTCAGACGCATCTTTTGGGCAACTCTTGATACAAAAATTAAGAGAAACCAACACAATGCATCTGCTAGGATCATGACTGTTAGCCTTTCTGAGCAATGCTTCAGCTGCTGATTTCTTCCTCAGAATCAGCACCCTCAGATGGGTCTCCATAGCTCACATTATCAGATGAACTTCCTTCTGAATCAGGGACAACATCAGATCTAAGGGCAGAGTTTCGTGTTGGTCGTTGTCCCAAGTAATTCTTTGCTCCAAGGATTCTAGTCTCTTGACGAACTTCACCAGAAGAATCATTTGAACTTTTTGTAGTTTTGTTTCCACCATGCTTCTGAATTCGAAGTTTCACAGGAGTCTTCCCGTCAGATCTAAAATTTTCACTGGAGTCAGGGTCATCATCATCTGAGTCATCCTCACTATGATCATCATCACTAGATTCAATATCAACATAACCGTCGTCCTCCTGTGGGTCATGTTCCATACCCTCTTCCAAGGATTTTTCAGATTCTTCATCGGAGTGAACATTCTTTAGCAAATCTTCATCAGAGGCAATATTGCTCCTATCCTGCGCAGGATCACTTCTGTCTATTACCTGAACTTCTCGGTCTTTCCTTTTCCTGAACAACAATTGCAAGTCACAACAAAACAACACAGGCATTTACCAAAGCATTAAGGAGCACAACGAGAAAAACAACATCATGCAATCTATCTAATAACATTAAAGAATCCATTCTCCCCACCCTGTTGGTTTCAAAAGAAGTGTTATCAGGCTTACTATTTTTGTTCAAATAATGAAACAAAGATAATGCGTTAAAAATGAATTTTCTGATTGATATATATTTCATAGCCGATAATCATTTACACTGGTAAATGACTTTCAGGATGCTATAACAACCCAGAAATACCAACTGCCTTTTCAACTATAACAGTAGCTATCAAGGCCTTGGAGGCTTAGACTCAAGTCTAAATGTTAGGATATAAGAAAAGGACTAGAGTAAATGACAATTGTTGCGGACTTTTAACCGCCGAAATTGACTGTCATTTTCAAAACCAATTCAAAATCACACAAAGGTCATGTGTAACACAGTTCGGGAAATAATACGTGATTACCGATTCAAGTAGCAAATGAAAATAGAAAGTTTGATTAAAAGACTTTCCAATTTTGAGAATGATACAACTCAAAACAATACAGGACACAGGTAAGGAGTAACATCTTTCCTCTTCTACTTCCCAAACCCTATCTTGGTTTCTTCCTTGCGTTTCCTGGAGGAAGGGAAGGAAGAGAATGGATCTATACTCTTACACGTATGGTTTCAAAAATTAGGTGGATTTAAAAAACCAAGTGAAAACAATGAAGTTCAATGTGGACATGCTGAGGTCTTTCTAAGTTCCACGATTGATGTTTTCATAAAGTAGAGTAGAAGTATCAATTCTACTATTTCTTTAGATAACATGGGTATCTAGGCTTTGCCTAACTAATCCCATGGGCCCTGAAGTTAACGACCGGTGAAACCTCCGGTGGAGTATCAATTCTACTATTAAAATTATTACTCAATAAGAAGGGGTTTAAAAAAAGAATGTTAAAATATACAATAAGGTGGTTACCCAAAGACCCTCAAATAGCAAGACCCGTGGAAAATAAAATAGAATATCAAGGCATTAAGAAAAGCGATTTGGCAAGTACGAGAAGTACGATTTCATCTTGTTTCCTCAAGTACATAAACATTTGAAGAAAGCCTTTAATGACCTCATCTTAATTTTGATAATAATAGAACAAAAAGAGAGTGTCTTTCATTCCTCTGTTCATTCCAAGCAAAACAGGTTTTTAACTTAAATTGACTGCTATTTCCGACGACAATAAATGCAAGATCTAATGTATCTGAACAAAGTTCCAGCAAAAAGGACATTCCCATAACATAACAGGGGAATTCTTTGTGCATCCAAATGAAAATGGCCAAAATTTACACAGCAAACGAAAAACTAAATAAATACCTTGATTTTACTGCATCATCAATTGCCTTGTCATATGCCTCTACACAATGATTTACAGACAATATTAGAGTTCATGCGTGAAAATAAAAGCAGACAAGTCAAACAGAATAGTGAGCAAGGATGAGAATTTTGCCAGACCCCAATGAAAGCAGTGATACTAAGAAAGAAAACTATAGGCAAATAGACAATAAGCTTCACTGGACTGTAAACAATGCAGGCCTAGTGTCACATCATTTGCTAGGGGTAACTTCAAATTTCCGAACTAGTTCAGTCGGAATTCACAAACTGACCCGATGTGTGAACCAAATTCATAGTAACAGAATCTTAACTAAATTTTGGCTAACAAAAATGATTTGTATGTGAAGAAATGAAAAGGCATGCAAAAATGAGGTATAGAATTAGAATTACACATAAAACTAACAGACATAGGAATGCAAAATTTCTATCACCAACATATGGATGTTGATGAATAACAGACACCAATGGGAGTAGACATTTTTCTGTTGAGATTTAACAGTTGTAATTGATAGTTGGTACACGTAGAAAGCCAAAGTTATTACATAGAGAGAGTATATCATAAGAACCAGGAACCAATAGATCCCAAAAAGTCGTTCTAAATATGCCCCAAGCGAGTTGAATTTTCAAGGGCTAGCGAAGTCCTACTGCTAGTGAGTTGGATTCGCTATAGGTTACCAGATTCGTTCCGAGTAGGGATCCAAGAATTGTGTGACACTGAGTTGCAGGACCAATTAAGTACTCACAACATTCAATTGGCAAGTAGATTTTTTGCAGTCATCATAGAAAGCTACAAGGATTCAGATGGTGTTTTGGCCGACCTTCTCAAAAGTTTCCTTTTTATTTTTCTTCTCTTCCTCCTTCCAACTTATCCATCATTACCAAAATGAAGTTTAAATTACTCTCCAAAATATCAAGGTGGAAAAGCAGGGAGAATGAGGAAAAAAGAACAAAGGACAAGCACTTTTGAAGAGAATTTAGGCCAAACACCCTCTCAATTCCAAAGATATGCAAGGGCTCAAATTACATTAAACATATGCAAGATCATATGATGGAAAATAATGAACAAATTATGATACACAACTTTCGCAATCTAGAGAACTCAAGTACTTAGAAAGTTGATGTATTTTGATAATTATTTTATTATTTTAGTAGGTTTATTATAGGGTATTTTAGTAAGGTTAGAATGAAGCTATTTAGTTGGAATTAGTTATTCTAATTAGTATACTCAGGACATCTGTTTCTTGTTCTCTAAGACTTGACTATATATATAGGCTAGGAATCATATGTTAGACTCTAAGATTTTGATGATTGAATATAATACACACATTTGAAAGTTTTTTTCTGAACCCTTACTTTGTCTGTTTTGCCTTGACTCTTCTCTTAACCCGTTTCCTCCCATTACTTTACTCTTTCTCTTCCTTTGTTTTACATCATCATACCACTGAACCACTGATCCACAGATATAGTGGTAAATCAAATTTGTTATGCACGCATAAATATGATGATTGACATAAGCACACACCAAAAAGTCCTAATTTTGGCCATCTGCATTTACCAAAAACTTCATGCAGCTATTTCTATGTTAAAGCTGTATCCAGGGAAAGGATAATGTAACAATATCCCACAAGAATCCTCGTTTCCTATTGTGGGCCTGTTTAGGAGGGTTAGTTAGGGAGGAGAGAAAGGAGAGTTGAGAAGACTTGCAGAACCACCTATGACAAGCAGCCATGCACAGCATAGTACATATGGCTATTTTCTGCTGCTTTTTAAAAAACAAAGGTAAATCCACGTATAAAAAGCATTACTAACTGAGTAACTGTGCGAGATAGCTCTCAAAGAAGAAAAAAGAGATGAGTGACATTTCTGCCCAACCTGAAGTCCTACATAAGCCCCTCAGTCAGATTAGAGCAACTGGACCATCAGCATAGCTGTTAGCTGTATGGATGGTTAGGATTCCAGACTAATTTAAACAAATTCCAACATGAACGGACATGGCAAGGATACTGATTAGAAACATCATTGACAGATCTCAAAATTACATATTCTTGTTCACGTTTCTTTTTAAGATGAGCCGATAATACATAAATGCTACCAATATAAACAACCTCCGTATGGAAACAAACGTGTGTCACTTAAACATTTCCACTGTGAAAAAATAGGTCCATTTCCAAAATAGCTTTGAGCATTTTCTAGGGGCAGCGAATACCCTTAGCATTTAAGGTATCAAAGATCATAATTTGACTGTCAACTTTCAAAAAGATTTCGTTATAGCCTTATAGGAATTTCAGTAACATTAACATAATGCAATCATTCCAAAACAATTCCGGCAGTGAGTATTATAAACTTCTGTTTGTAATGTATCCATTAATGGACCAATCCCGGATAAAGAAGGAGAGTTGCATAGTAGGTCCGTAGAACGAGCGAGCGTGTCAAACAAAGTCAAATTTCCATGTCGTGGGTCAAATGTGAGATGCGTGTACGTGGTGTAGATCCCATTTGATCCTTGCTATGAATTTGGGACTAAAGCTTCGGGAAGAAGATATGTGAAAGAACCTTTACAGATACAATAATTATGGATGGAAGGAGTATGCACCATAGCACAAATAATCTTATCCACCTAAATACTCACTTGTTATATACTGGTTGTACTCTTAACCTCAACAATTCTGGTTCCTCATATAATCAACCAGAACAGAAAGAAAACTCTATCAACAATAATGAAGGTAGTCAAGGTACCACATACATACATGAACCCTGTGAACTAAATGAGGGTTGGATTACCGTATAGAACATGACACATAACTTATTTGATGTAGTGGTGCACAACCCTGTGAACCAAATAAGGGGCTGGATTACCTAATAGAGTATGACAAGGTACTTATTTGATGCAGTGTAGGAGCACATTAATATATCAATTCTCAACCAATGACAGGGGAAACATTTAGCATACCATATAAGTTTATAGTTATCTAGAGAAAATAACAAACTAAAGACTAAAAGAGCATACCAAATGTGTAACAAACAGGTTTTCGGGACCGACAAGACCTAGTGACTCCAACAGTGCGCATTTCCATAAGAACCTGCTCTCTTAGCTGGCGCTTCAAAGCCTTCTCTTTCTTCTGTAAAAGGTGAAAGAACAGCACCTTAGAACTCATAAAACTGATTGGACAAGAAAGGCTCAAGAAATGTACGACCCACAAAACTCTAAGACTCAACCCAAATAAGGTCGCCTGGACAGACTTCTACTCCCTCTGTCCCAGAATGAAAGTCTTTCTTAACCTATCACAAATATTAAGAAACAATCCTTTACCACTATACCCCTAACTAATATAGTTAGTGTAACTTTTAAATTGCCAACCTAATAAATGCTAGGGGTATAATAGAAAATTAGTGTGAAATGGTAGTTAAAAAGGACACAATTTTGGGACAATTTTTTTAAACAAAAGAACATCATTTTGGGAAGCAGGGAGTAATTGAAGTTGTCTATTTGTGTAGTTTATGCAAAATGCGCTCTGGGGTTCAACGGAAGCCAGCACAGACAAGTAACAACTAACAAGGTCACTTCTGAATCTTGGATAGAGACTCAGTATTCCATATTTCCAAAAAGAGAGTAATTTTTGTGATATACCACCGAACGGGGGATTGAAAGCATTGCCATAAAGCTTACCTTCTCAACTTTCTCAAGCACGGGAATGATTTCAGTTTCCACAGTCCAACAGACTGCTGCTTCAACTCCATCTTTGCGAGAAGAAAGTCCTTCCTGCTTGTTGGAAAACAGTAGGAAGGTCAAAAAATGACAACATAAAGGACTCCATAAAAGAACAGCAGAAAGATAATCCCACCAGAACTTTCTGAAATTCCTCAAGGTTCGTTGCAAGAGTCTCCCACTCTATATTTGTGGAAGGCGAATCTAAACAGCCTTTGCCTTTCTGCTTCGGCTTAAAGTGAGTTTTGTTCACTTCTCTGTACAACCGGTGACCAATAACTGAATCACCATCATACCTAAAAGAAGAGAAAAAAGTTCAATACACTTTCAGGCGAATGAAATCTTATACATAACATTAGTAAAACATAAGAATTTACCAGTAAGAAGTTCCAGTCCTATCTTCACCAATCTTATCCTTTCGGAAATGAGAAAGTTGTTTTCCTTCCTTCATTTCATCATTTATGAAAGAAATCAAATCATCTTGCTGTATATCAAAGATACCAAATGAGAGAGATGGGAATATGGTAAGCAGAAATTACCCGGCAATACTTTCAATTATTCTAAATCTTAAAGAAGCTGAACACACATTACATTTATAGATCACAACAAAGAGGTGAAACTGATAAAAGAAGCTCTTCTACTAGGAATTTAGGTATACCATTATTAAGAAAAAATTAGAAGAAAAAAAAGGTCCACACTCATTACCTCAGTTCTGAGCTCACAGAGTGCTTTTAACATCAGAAGGCGGACAGTCGGATCAAGTTCTTTGTATTTCGATATTTCTTCACTGCACAAAAGTATGTCAATGATAAGCCTACGTCTAAACAAAGACTTGAGGAATGGAAAACAAAAGGAAATAAGAAAAGTACCCTTTCTCCGCAGTAAGAGGAACCTTGCCTTCAGCAACCTACACAAGCAACCATTCAACAATCACATCCAATACACTAATATGATGTGCAGATATTTATTGTACTTGAAACACTTACCCAAGGCCACCATTCAGCGAGCTTTTTACAAAGGCTTGTTACCCACCCACCAGGACTGGACAGATTTTTATTTACAGGTGGTATTCCCTACACACAATAAGAAGAAACATATGAATGTTTTGTTTCAGTCACAGGTGCCACACAAGGGTATTGCCAAAGCAAATGTATTATTGCAAATATGGCTCGGCATCCCAAAAACCAAGCAAAAGCCACCCATCCATCAAAATAGACAAGTAAAAGTTTAATTACATAAAACTAAGAAAAGCAAAGCTACAATCGCTCCAGTAGCTCCCCCCTTTCCCAATTCATTTGTTTCTCTTGTTGGTACTTCTAAAGATATAGGCACTGATTGTCTCAAGGCCGTAGCCCGGACAATTCTCATGGGCTTCGTGTCATGTCGGACACGTATTTAGAGTTAGAAACTCGAAGATTAGTGTAATTTTACAATTCTATACTCGTGTCTCGTGTCGGACACAGCACCCAGGAGAAGTGTCTGTGCAACATATATATTGTCTCTCAACTATCAAGTGAAGCATCAAAGAGATCAAATAATAGAACATAAATGATAGTAGTGAGACCTATTTCTTACTTAAAGTGACATTTGGGCTTTAACTTCATAAAATCTCACAGCTAAGTTCACTTGTTACAGTCACATATGGAAAGGTATTTAGCGCAGCTAATTTAGTGCTTTAATCAAACCGCTACTTCACTACCATCAAAGGTCACCAAAAGCTAAACGACACAGTGAAAAAACACACTTGCCATAGATGGTAATATGGTCCAAACATCAAGTGCCGTTCTTTCAGCTGCAACAGTCCTTTTGTAAAAAAAAAAAAAACTTATACAGATCACTGGCACAAAAAGAGGGAAACTGCAACATCCCTATCCCAATAACAACCCTAAGTTGTTCCAAAGAACAGAAATGAGGCAAACCCATATGCTAAATTTCCAAATTATTTCAAGTTGTCCCGCTTACCGTCGTGAAGTCTTTAAGGCAATCAAGCACGCAAGAGTTCACCACTAGCCTAAATCTGCCTTAATGAGTCAAAACATCCATGAAGAACACAAAACACTGAGTGCAAGTTCCACTTTCAATCCCCAGAAAAAACAACAAAATATCAGTTGACACACACAAACTCTCAAGGAAACAAACTCCCACCTCCTCGTAAACGAAAACACCGCCACTTACACCACCTTCCGTCTTTCACCTCTTCTAACACCACTTTCACTCTCACGGTCCTCATTGTAACACTAAGAGCTTGTTCTTTACAACTTCAGTTCAATTCATTTTTTCGCAATTTAACTGGTTAACTTGCGAATGTAAGAAGTTTTGATCTCGATATCCATTCCCTAGTTATTATTATATCAAGGTCTCGCCATGTAGTTGCGTAAAAGTACAATATTGATAGGGCTTTGATAATTGTTCGAGTGTTAAAACAATTAAACAAAAAGTTCCTTTTTTTCCAGTTCAATTCAGCTCTAAAGAACAGGCCTTTAACTCTACATTTGCCTTACAAACACAACACCCAAATAAACCAAAAAAAAAAACAATCTTTTTCTAAATTTGTCCAATTTATAAGACAGCAAAATTAAAACCCCATTTTAAAAATTAAAAACATGACAAATGAAATAAAAAAGATGATTAAATAAATGAAATTAAAATGAAACCTTAAGGAGTGCCACGTGGAGGTTGGCAAGGGAGGCATTAGGGTTAATAAGAGCATCTTCAATTTCCTCCGCTGACATTCTAAGTTTCATTTCTTTTCCTATCAACGGCTCAAACACCTGTCCCACCGACAAAAACCAATTAAAAAACAATTAATTAATTAAAAGAAAAAGGAATGAGCGAGAGAAAGAGAGGATCTTTACGTTGAGGAAGTTGAGAACAGAGGCGAGTTCCCAGCGCTGACGGAGCTTTAGGCGAGAAGCTTCTAGATCAAGCGAGGCGGGTGGTGGGGGAGTGTCTTTGTCTGTGTCTGTCGTCGTCATTGTGAGAGAGAGGGGTTTGAGAAATGAAGAGGCGAAGGAAGGTGTGGGTTTGTTTGTTCTCCCGCCTAAACGGGGGGTGGTGGGGGGATTTGGGGGGATTTGGGGGTATTTATATTTTACTTGCTTTGTTATTTACTGTGTTGGGGAAGTGTTTTGCTGGGGACGACTGTGGGTAGAGCTGGACACGACTCGACTCGGTTCGACTCCGACTTGACTCGCCTCGATTCCGACTTCAAGAAATATAAAACCTTAAGTAAACCGTTGAGACCGATTCGATTACGACTCGACTTGCCAAAATGAACATTGTAAAGTCGCAACCCGAACTGAACT
>ONZK01000372.1:1180-17525 GCA_900322385.1 Pharnaceum exiguum | reverse complement strand
AAGTCACGACTCGATGCAAGTCGTTCTTGGACCGATTTATGACCGACTCGACTCAAACCGAATCGTCGATTTGAAAAAATTTCAAATCGTTGTCGCATCGGTCCTTTTCGATTTGGTACGACTCCGATGCCATTTTCCACCGACTCAATTCGATTCGGTTTCCAGCGACTCGATTTCGACTCGATTTCCGACTGTAAACCAATCGTTGGCCAGCTCTAACTGTGGGTGAGGAGTGTAAGGGAAATGAACAAATGATAAAGGAACTTTTTTTTTCTTTTAATATGTGTATGTGAATAGTGATCTATTCCCTAATCAGACATACGTGTTAACCCATTTCATATATGAGACTTGGTGAAAATGAGTTATTAATATTTATCAGAGCGGTTGTTATTGTTAATGACTGAATGCTTACATCGTACACCCTTCAATAACCCATCTGACATGGATTCGACTGAGTCGTTGTTGTTGTTGTTGCTGCTGCTTACCTCCTACACCACCCGGGTGTACCTTACCTTGGCACCTTCTTTGTTTATTTTTATAGTTTTAGACCCAATACTTTATAAAAAATAAGGGCCAAATCTTTAATTGTCTAATATACAAAGGGGGTGTACGGTGCAAGGTAAACTCGTGTGTTCAATTTAATTTACCTATTAGAGGTGTTATGAAACGGGTTTACACATTTTTTGGCGATCTCTAATCGCGCTAGGTTTTTTTGTTAATTATTGAATATTAAAAACTTTGATTTGGCCTTTTTGTTTGTTGATTTGGACTTGGGAGTACTATTTTTAAAAAGTTCTTTCCTCCTTGTAACATTCTTTCACCCATTAATTTTGGGTCAAAAATCATCAAAACCCTTTTCAAGTGATTGTTTCAATAAACGCTTAAATCATGGTTATGCATAAGGAAAAGAGACATGTATTATATATTGGAGAGGTAAGTCATTTATTTTATGCAAGAAAAGGGAAGGAAGAGGATTAATGTACGGAAGTGGGCCTTTAGCAAGCCTAATGCATACACACAAGTATATAAGGGAGAAAACAAAACAAAACAAAAGGATGTTGTGGCAGTACGGTTAAAGTGTACTGTGAAACCCCGTATTTATAAATTATTTTATACATGTTCATAAATGATTTTTAATAGTTTTCAATTGCTTTTAATAGTTTTGATGGAATTATATTGTTAATTACATAAATGGGTTTTCATTTGTCAAATACACTTTCCTATTTTCTTTTGTTAAATCCTAGTTTGATAAGAAAGCTTTTATTTAAAAAGGGAAACATTAATTTTATTAAATTCTGAATATTAGTGGGAGAAATCCAAAATTAGAAGGCCCATTAATATTGTTTAAACCTAGAACAGTCTTCTTTTCTTTTCTCTTCCTCCTCTTTTCCCCTCTCACGTCATTCTCTCTCTTTTCCTCCCTTTGGCCGTCGGCCTTGGGCTTCCCAAAAAGCAACATTCTTCTCCTCCCTTCTCCTATGGCTTCCCATGAAGACATACACGTTTTCGGTTTCGCCATACTCATATACATCTCAAAGATATCACAAACAAACCATTATATGTGTTGTTCGAATTTCTGCAGCACACCCATCTTCTAAAATTCATAACTATTATTATAACCGTTAAAATCCAATCTCCACCGTTCCGATTCTACCTTTATATGCATAGAGTCTCTCTGCAAAGTTTTGTGACGATCGGATATCGTTTGACCTTCCATCAAGACGTTTGATCAAACATGTCCAGTTTGTATACGAGATTGGTAACTTCTGATTTTGAACCCTTGTATCTTTATTTATACTCAACATATGACTAATCTATTTTCAACCCATTATTCTTCATTCAGTTATAACGATAGGGATCAAACGGCATAGCTTTTGCATATCATTTCAGCCTCGGTCAAGGATGGTCAAACCAGACTGCCAGTTTTATACGAATTAGGGTTTTCTCTTTCTTAAACTTTCTTTATTATTCGTCTTATAAAAATTATGGCACTTTTCCCAATGTTAAATATAGTTATTTTGATGTTTTAAACGGATTAGTTTTGATATGTAATATTTATTTAAAGATCATTTGGATTTGCTCTTATGCATATGATTGAAAGAAGATATTTTGGTTTTGGCTTTCAACATTGAAAGGTTTTGGATTGAGGTAATTCATATTACCTATACTTTAACTTGTTTGTTATATGCTAGGAGTCCCCTGAATGGCATGTTTAGAATGGTTAGGTGGATTAGAGAACTAACATGATGAACTGTAGGATAAAGGACGGGTCGAAATCCCGCAAGTTGGTTACACCAACTTTGGTTATCAGCTGCTATATGATTATGTGACGAGACTACAACGTGATATTTAAGTTGTATGTTGTATATATGTCATTGCTGACTATTGTGATTACCTACAGTATGATATGTTTATATCATTGTGATGATTATTGATTATCCGTTGTATGAAGAAAATATGCTAACTTGGTTTAAGATCAATATACATGATTACAATTGTTGAATGGATATGGATATGAAAATGATGGCTTTGTAACCAATGTTGCTATTGATATTTGTAAATGTTTAAATATGTAGACGTGAGGTAAAGCCTCACCTGCATAGTTGTTAAAAATGGGAATATTAGGGTTGAACCCTAATTGTTAGTTGGACCCATTTCCCTAACTTGTAAACAACGTAAACTGTAAGTATTGTTTAGTCTCTTGTGTAGGCTCCCGGTTTGATGACTTGGGATGTATTCCTCCATTTGAGATTCTTAGAAACCATTTGGCAACTTGCCCATATGGGCTCTTTTAGGCCGTATAATTCCTTAATCGTTCCGAAAGATCATATAACACCTTATGAGGGTATGATCATACTTAGACTCGTGTTTGGTTGACTGTTAGCTTTGAGAGGCGTTACCATGGACGCTCTCGACCCTTTGTTGCCATTGACGTTGGCTTTCCAAACCTTAACCATTAATGGACTTGTATCCTCTAAAATGAATAAGAACATTTGATTATGTATTCCGCTGCATAGTTACTACCTTGATATGTTCTATGATTATATGAATATCCATAACTATACCTATATGGTGTGAAGCATGTTATATGGTTTATAGTTTCCGCATGCTCGTAGAAGACCGATAGGTGTGTACTTGTGGTATGGTATAGTTAATATGGGTTACTGAGTTGTCAAACTCACCCCGTTGTTGTTGACATTTTTATAGGTATTGTTCACACGTGTGAGAATTCTGGAAGGACGACTATTGATCACAATCATTTGTAATAGTTGTCTAGATCACTTTAGTTTGGGATTTAAGACCATTGTTATTGTTATTAATTATTTCTACAATCTGCTTATCATATCTCTAGTCATGTGATTATTTAGGGATTATATGAATAGACTTATGTTGCAGTAACACCTGTTTGGGATCTCTGGGGTAGAAGCTTGAAGGCTCTACTATATTTATATCCATTTATAGTATTACATTGCATTATTTATTATGTTTTATCCAGGGTACCTTGCAGGGTGTTACATGGAGAGAGAATAAGAGTGAAAATGAAGAAAATGGAGGGGGGTAATGTTATTTTGGAGGGAAAGTGTGAGGGGAGAAGGTTAAGGGAAAATAAAAGGAAAATGACAAAAAGAAATGAGAATGTCTGCAACTGAGACATGTGCACGGAAAATGAGGGCATTTTGGTGCACAATATTTGACTTTTGGTCAAAAGTACTTATATAATAAGTAAATGTTGTTTTAAAGTATTTATAAAACAAAAATTTGATATAAGGGAGTTCAGAAAAATTATGGGTACACAATTAGTGTTTTTGTACTATTTTCTCTTTAAAAAATTATCAAAATTCCAACCCTTATGTTCCCACATAATCTCAACAGTAGAATGAAAAATGGAAGGCAATTGGAGAAGATGCAAATGGAGAGGATCCGGACTCGGTTGTGGATTGATTGGAGTTTGGATACATGATAAAGGAACCTTTTTTTTAAGTTTGTTTCTACAACATGCTAATCTCTTTCGCAGTGCGCATTTAGACAAAAAGTACTCCTTTCTTTTTAAGCGATATAGAATTTAGAATCGGAACCATGTGCCCAATAAAAGAAGTATGCTGTTTTGAAAAGATAATGAAGTATTGTATTGATTTGTAACCTTATTCAACATCTTGAACAAAGAAAGAAAATAAAAAAGGAAATAATGGAAAAGCCTTCACACCAACTTTGAGTATGCTTTCAAAAAAAAACTTTGAGTATTTGACACAAACCATGCTCATAATTTCATTAGTTACAGTACAATGTTTTCCCTTCTATATTATGCATGGCTAAAACAAAAATCAAGGTTATTATTCGGCCATTCCTTTTCCTCGGCCACAGGCCCACATGTCTTGGCTAGGCGGGCACAACCAAGGGGGTTTGGCGATGAGCTAGGTGTGGGCGGATAGTCGTGTTTCCTCTCTACTTTGACATCAGACACTGAAAGTGGCGGATCGGGGTCGACGACGACTTAGAGATCCGTTTGGTGGGTTGTGAATAGGGGTAGATATCTCGATTATTTTGATAGGACCATGACGCAGTGTGGTTAAAAACAAATCTTAAGAAGGGGTATGTAATTGAAACTTTAAGAAAAAGAGTATTGAATAGAGAAATTGTTGTACTGCGCGGAGAGATTCCCTTTTTATTGTGTAAGAGAATTGTGATCTCATCTCTGATTGTGCAAGGGCTATTTGGTCCATTATTTGTCCAGTTTGTCTTTTCAACAAAATAATTCTATCGTCCTTGTATCATTATTTCTTCAAACTTTATCCAATAATTTAGGTCAAAATTTACCAGATCCCTTTTAAAGATTATTTTAAATACGCTTAAAACATGGTTATGAGCTAGGCATAAGGGAAAGAGAATGGTATTGTTTACGAGGTCAGTCTTTTATGAGTCATATTGATCAATTTATGCAAGAAATGGGAAGGAAGATGACTTACGTACCGAAGCCTATCTAGTGCCTACACACAGGTATGTAAGGGAGAAAAAAAAACAAAACAAAAGTTTGTTGTTGGAGTACAGTTGGAGTGTACTCATAAAGAAAGAATCATATCTTGTATAAATTGCAGTATGAGTCAATCATATGGACATTATACAGGGTAAGGGAAGAGGACATACGTAGGGAATGGTCATAAGTCTTGTGTGTGCACACATGAGTATATAAGATAAAAGGAAACCAAAAAAAAGGACAGCGTGGTAGTGCAGATGGAGTCAACCAGATCTTGCATAAATGAAATATGGGTTCACAAAAGTTGTATGAGTTTTATAAGTAGGTATGAGGATGAAGTGTTATATTATTAGCGAAAAAGAGTATGTTTTCATCCAAGTGGCACATGGTTATTTGTATGATATCAATTATGTATATTTTAAATTCAGTGATAATTAAGCTATGTGTTATAGTTATCGTGAACACTAGTTTGTGTGTAAAGAATATGGTTCGGTGTGAAACGTTTTGACTCATATTGTGCCTTTCTTCATTATTGAATTTGAAAGGGGTACTTATTTTTACATTTTCCTACCTGACGAAGCCAACGTGTTTTCTCACCTTAAATGTTGATTATGTGTGTAGGCACATGCAATTATTAAATGTGAAAATAAATGTAAAATTAGTTATTTTAATCTAAATTAAAATTATTAGCTTTTGTTTTTTTGAGGGGATTAAAATTATTAGCTTAATTTAATGAATTTAAGTCCCAAAATAAAAAATTGGGCAAACACAGAAAAATTTGGTCCAAATTGGCCAAATCAAATTTGACTACTAAATTCAAGCCCAGACTATCAAGTCATCAAATTGGGCTGTAGTCATATATGTCAATTGTCAAGTCCAGATGAAGGAGGTCTAGCCCACCCATATTGGAAGACAGGGAAAATCTCTTCTATAAATACAACCCTCTACTTAATTCCGGTGGGGATGGACAGAGAGCTCATAAAAACTCAAACACAATTGTAGTTGATTGGGATCAACTTATCAAATTAGAGCCATTCTCCTTCTAGGAAAAACTCAAACACAATTGTAGTTGATTGGGATCAAGCCTAGGCCCTCAATCAACAAAACTTTATAGATAGAATTATAGTATAAGAGAATTGTACTGCAACTTTTTGATTAATAAAATTCAATTTGTCTCATATATTTCTTGTTTATTTATTTTAGACTCGAAATTTGTGGCTGTGTGTGTTAAGTTTGCTTTATTCTCGGACCTATTCACATTGGAATACCACTTCGGTAGATTGTGATTATAGCTTGTATTGTGAATCGAGGAGAACAAGTGATCGCACCCACTAACTTTAGAAATATCCTTTTAAACTGGTCAAATTAAATCACTTAGATTGTAACAGAGTTCGAGTTGACAAAGGTGTTTTGTTGTTCTCTTTGAGTAATGCTTGCAATTTTGGTTGAGTTGTTTTGACAGACTTTTGGTTTATTGACTTTAAATTTGTACATAGAACTTCACGTCACCTCTAATGTAACTCATGGGAACACATAATTTCCCTATTAGTCTTCATTCACCTGATGTAAAAATTTCCAATCAATCTTATATATTTTTTTCAAGAAAAAACTCAAAAAACCATCTCACCTTAATGGCTTAATTAATTTCGATTTCTACTTCTACAAGCCTTGCCTCTCGATGTCCTAAAAAAGTTTACACATCACTCTCCCTCACCTCTATTTCTCTTCCTCTCATGAAAACGCATAGCCGGCCTTGTCTCTCTCTCTCTCTCTTTCTCTCTCTCTCAAGCTGCATTCAACCTCACTCAGCCCCACCTCGTCTAAATTGAAGATGTTCCAGTCGGCCTCACCTCCAGCTACTCAATCAGAGGTTTGTATTCATGTCTTTATGCCACATATACAATTAAATTGTGAATCGAAATTAGGGTTTTTAGTAAGGGTTATTATTATGGGTTTGGTTAAGGTTACAATTGGGGCTTATTATTTTTTTAAAAATTGCATTAAAATTAATGTAGGGTTAATATGATGACCCACATTACCATTACTACCAAGTGGATCCCTGTAAAGTCACACACTGCCCTTTTGCGGCGGAGGTCACCATATAGTGTTAGTCTTGGGACTGTCCACACGACCACCACATATCTTTTAAGTGGGATTTGTCCTAACTCACCCGCACCCTGGAAATGACTTCCATGAGGTCACCTGTTGAGTCTAATTTTATGCATATTTTATCCTCCTAATCTAGTTAATTTTATTTATAGTCGGGTATTACATTTGCGTTTTATTTAATTTATTTTGTAGGTACTAGTTGGAGCGACTTGGAGCTAAACTAAACTGAAGCTGAACTGATACGAAAGGATAGAATTGCAAAGTGCCAAGTTCCAATTATTTAATTGAAATGTGAAAGAAGAAATAAAGAGTAAAAAAAATGACATGGCTGACTATTTTCCCCAAGTGCCACACGTGAGGAGTAGTCAAGTAGACTTAGGCAATTACTTTCTTTCGCAAGTATCAGATCAAGTAGAGAAAAAGAAAAAAAAAAGGGAAAAAGAGAAGGAAGCCAATTTCCCAACATCTTCCTCTGTTCCTTTCCTTTCTCAGAGAAAGATCATCGACATCAATCACAAATAAAAGCCCATCTCATTAATATTGTGTTGGCTCCTGCTCCATCTTTCCATTGCAAGTAATGAGCTGGCTCTTTTCTCCGAAAGATAATATGGGCTGGATTTTATTAGGCTACAAACTACTTGGATCTGAAGACTACAGTACCAGTACTAGAATATCAGCAGAGGCCGGCGGCTTGATTGGAACATCCGTATGTATATAAGGAGTAAAAACCTAATGAAGGGTATGGCCTATTCTAGTATTAGTTCAGTTTAGGTTTTAATAAGGGCTTTTACAGTTTACAGTTAGGGTTAATTATTATTATTGCTAGCAACTTTTATAATTGAACTGGATATTTCATTGATAATTTTCTGAGTTTTTTCAATTTCAACCTTCATTTTGTTAGTTTCCAGTTTACTGTCAGTTCATTTTCAGTTTTCTTATTTCTGTTTAAATTAATTACTTTGTCCTAGTAATTGAGTTATTGACCTTCAATCCCTTGGCCTGTGGGTTGTCCACAGTAAGTAGAGATTAGTTGTTCAGTTCTTCAGTTCAGTAGTTGTTCAGTACTAGTTCAGTTTATAGTTTGTACGTTTTGGTTTTGAGTCTAGTTTGTACGTTGTGGTTTCTCTGGTGTTCTTGATCCACAAAAAGTCAAGCTTTATTTAATTTGGTGTTGTTAGATGAGTTTAGTTTAACGTCACTTTCTGTTTCACGTAAATTGTAGTCCTTTCTAAGCTTGGGTGAATAAGTGAGTTTTGAGTTTAGTTGGCTTAATAATTTTGGCTCAATTTTTGTTAGTTTATAGTTTGAATATTTTTTGTGTGTGTTAGTTAGTATAGTTTATCTTTCCTGTGAGTCGTATTTGAGTTTAGTTTAGTTTAGTTCGATAAAACTCAACGTATTTTACAACTAGTCTCCTTTGTTCGACTCGTAAGTACTACAATTGACCCGTACACTTGCGGTAGTAAAATTTTTCAACATCACCCATCCTAACACTACTCTCAAACTTGCACGCTTAACTTTGGAATAGTTATGAGATGAGCTTTCTGAAAAGAAGGTGCACCTTGGTGGTATAGATAGTCCTATCAATCCTCTTAAATGGATATAATTTGGTGAGTATTACATGTAAATACTGTTTTATGCCCTGGGTATTGCCAGGCATGATGATGTAAACATAATCTTCATTTGGCATCTGTTTTAATATAATTATTATTGACGGATATTTGAAAGCTTGAGAAACTGTGAAACCCCGTATTTATAAATTATTTTATAAATATTTAATAGTTTTCCACTTAATTGTAATAGTTTTGGTGGAATTATATTTGTTAATTCCATAAATGGGTTTTGTTTTGTCAAATATACTTTCATATTTTCTTTTATTAAATCCTAATTCGATTAGGAAAGCTTTTATTTTAAATCTAAAACTTTTATTTAATTAATTCTGAATATTTATGGGAGAAACCTTATTAGAAGGATTATAAATATTACAAAACCCTAAAGGAGTCCTTTTTTATTTTCTTATTTCTCCTTTTTCTTCCCACACGTCGACTCCCCCACTCTCCCTCTTGGAGCCATCGGCCTTAGGGCTTCCAAACAGAAAATTCTTCTTCTTCTCCCTTCTCCTATGGCTTCCCATGATGTCATACACGTCTCCCCATACACCATACTCATAAACATCTCAAAGATATCACAAAAAATTCGTTACATGTGCTGTTCGGATTTCTACAGCACACACAATTTCTAAAATTCGTACCTATTATTCTAACAGTAAAAATCCAATCTCCACTGTTAATATTCTACCTTTATGTGTATAGAGTCCCTCTACAAAGTTTCGTGAAGATCGGATATCGTTTGACCTTCTATCAAGACGTTTCATACAACCTATTCAGTTTCTTTGTAACTTCTGACTTTGAACCCTAGTATCTTTCTTTATACTCAACGTATGACTAACTTCTTTTCACCCCTTATTCTTCAGTCCGTTGGGAATGTTAGGGACCAAATGGCATAGGTTTTTTGCATATCATTTGAGCCTTGGTCAAGGACGGTCAAACCAGACTGCCAGCTTTATACCAATTAGGGGTTTTGTCTTTCTTAAACCTTTCTTTATTATTTCGACTTATATAAATTATGGGACTTCTTCCATATGTTAAATATATTTATTTTGATGTTTAAAACAGATTGGTTACAATTATGGAATGGATATTATTATGCCGTTGACGGCTTTGGTATCCAATGTTGATATTGGTAATGTGATTGTTTAATTGCAAAGTCGTGAGGTAATGCCTCACCTTCATGGTTATAAAAATGGGAATGATAATTGTTTGAGCCTTATTGTTAGTTGAACCCATTTACCTAACTTGTAAACTGTAAGGATTGTTTGTCTTGTCTGAATACCCCTAATGTTGGCCATTTAGAGGACTATCTTCCAGGAGATTTAGAAACCATTTGGCAACTCGCCCGTTTGGGTATTTTTGTTTAGGCTTCTGTGTGCCTATGTCGTTCCTATGGTTAGATGTCGCCATCTTTGAATGGGCACAATGGTACGAGGGTATGATCATACTTAGACTTGTTGTGGTGGATTGCATGCTTGATAGACGTACCATGGACGTTTCGACCGTTTGTTGCCATTGACGTTTGCTTTCCAAACCTTAACCATTAATTGACTTATGTCCTCAATTGATTAAACAACTTTTGATTATGTATTCCGCTGCATAGTTGATACTTTGATATGTTACGTGATTATTTGATTATCTGTAAGTGTACATATATGGTGTGTAACATGTTATATGGTATACAGTGTTCGCATGCTTGTAGAAAACCGATATGTGTGTACTTGTGGTAGGGTATAATTAATATGGGTTACTGAGTTGTCAAACTCACACCGTTGTTGTTGACATTTTCACAGGTGAAGTTCTATCTATTCACACGTGTGATTGTGAAGAGGAAGACTATTGATCACGACACTTGTAATAGTTGTCTGGACCACTTTAGTTATTTGGCATTTATGAACTCTATTGTTATTAGTATAATAGTATTTGGTTTCAATAATCTGCTTAGCATATCTCTACTCATGTGATCTGGTTTGTATTGTATGATTAGACTTATGTTGTAGTCACACGTGATTGGGATCTTTAGGGTAGAAGATCGAAGGCTCTACTATATTATGTTCATTTCTATTATCATTTCGTATATTTTATTATTGTTTTATCCAGGGTACCTTTCGGGGTGTTACAAAAACGAGATTCATTGTCGTGTCCATCATCTTCCCCTCTCTTTTTTGATCATTTTCACATATAATATGTCTATATTAGCCCTTTAATTGATTGATTTTAGCCCATTAATGGTTAATAGTCAATTAATTGTGTCAGCCCAGTCTATTAACTAAGCCCAATCCACAAAATCAGTCCGGCCCACAAAGGACGCCCTCCCATTTTCCGAATCCGATAACTCTTAAGGGTCTTAAAGTAGACCTCCAAACAAGTACTGAAGGCAAACCTATCTCCTCTCTTTCTCCCTTAAAAACTATCATTTAAATTTTCGTTTTGTCAATAATCACATTATTTACAATGTAATCAATCTAAACATAAAGTGGTCACTTCAACCTGTAATTGGCTTTATGTGTTAAAAGAGGAATGTAGTTTGCATGTTTACACTTCGCCTAATAACAAATATTTGCATACAAATCACCTAAAATAGAGAAAATTGCATTAGGTTGTTTAATAACTTGAGTGGTTTAAGGCCCATAAAATGATTGCTTTGAATTAGTAGAGGTAAAATCTCACCCCAGAACCTAACAATTTTCTGGTTTCGAGACACTTCATAAAACTTTTCATTGCCAAAGTCCCCTCGGGTTGTCACTACGGTTGTCCCTTTCGGTAAATTGGCAAGCAAGTGCTTTTTACTATAATTATCATATTGTACTAGCTCTATTATAAAAGGTTTTTCAATTGTTTTCCCTAATAATAAAAATAGTTGGTAGCGACTATGTTAAACATCCGCATTTAACCCACCCCGCGAGTAGGTGTAAAGAGACTATGAGCCCATGTATCCAAAATCCCCCATGGTTGGAATATGGTCCTTTGGTAGAAATACGTAAAACTTTGATCCTTATTAAACCCAAGTTCAAAAGGGTATATAGCGCAGTTCAATTCCAACTTTGCCATTTCTAAATAACAAATTGGTTTTACTATTTTATTTTTGTGCTATGTGACTATGTGCACATTAATGAATATGTACGTGTTTAAATTAACCCATCCATTGAAAACTCTATATTGGATATGAATCATTAGTAAGAGCTCCTACTATGTACCCGGGGAGGAGGGGGGCGAGGGTTCTTCCATTCATACCCTCCACCTAAACCCTTACCCTTCATCTCTGGTTCGCATTTTTATTAGATAATTCAAGAATACCTTCAAAGTTGCTACTGAGCTATCTTTCTCAGATTCTTAATTAATCTTCTTTGTGACTATTAATTATGAGGCCATCTCGTCGTCCATATTCGGCGATCAATAAGGTGACGACTCCAAGTCTTTTCGATGATAACTATCACCATCACGGGGGTGTATTTCTTCGTAAATATGTATATCAGCACGATTCAAAGTGTCTATAGGTACTCCAGTACCTGTATACCACGAATCTCGCCCACACACTTGGTGAACCATATACCTCCATGACACGATGACTACGTAATTCAATCTCTTCATCTTCCAATATCTCAAATTTGTTAGTGCGTAATGCGTCACCAGAATCACCACTTACTACAATATTTTACTTGGTTCTCTGAGATAAATTTGAATCAAATGCTTTTCCATAACCATGGACTTAAGACTCACTTATATCTCAACTAAGCGGCCAAATATATCAACCCTTAAATCCACGAGAGTGATGAATCTTATCTTGATTATCACTACCCCTCAACGCTTCAGATCATACCCAATGACCGTATTATTTGCAACCATGTTTAAAGATACGTTTAACGGTATCAAAGTATAAGGTTACGTTGTACGCATAGGATAATTTGATACCCTCAAGTCTAAAGATTACTTACGCTCGTTCATCATGTTGAGAATGAGTAATGACTCCATTCACGTAGTCCTCTAAATAACGGATAGGTTCGGTGAGAAGATCCACTTTGTAATCACACATGTTAGTCAATATAATAACTAATGTTCCCTTCCGACCAATGATATAGTTTAGAATATTATCATGTAATAAAACTCTCACTAGTGATGAATATCCTCAACACTGCTCTTGACATGTTACAATATTCTTTAGAACTTTATTATAATTTAAAAGCGAGCTAACAAGAAAATAAATTGATTAATAAATACTCGCTTTTATTAATGTAAAATTCATAACAAATACTAATATGCCTTGGTATTACATGCACACACTAACATAAACTTGATGGAATACCACTCATTGTCAACATCTACTTTCTATACAGACCCATGTAAAACTGAAAAATCTAAGCAACCTAGCCCTATAGCTGGAAAAGGGTTATGGCTTCCCAAAAGTTTACAAAACAAACCCAACCCCGTAAACTCACTCACAACATCATTATGTCAAAGGGGTCACGAGAAATTTGAAAATTCATCTGATGATGAAAAGTTTTAGACCTCATTACCCGGACCAAATTCTAAAAAGGGACCAAATTCTAAAAGGAGTAATGAGCTCGATGTTTACCACCAGGGAGTATTGCCTGAATGCATGATGAAGGTGAGGGAAAATAGTTTGATACTGATCATAAGTATTAGTTCCAAAAGAGCTACCACCCTAGCTCATTATGTTGGGTGGTAGTCTCTAAATTGGTATGGATAGGCATGGAAATGAGAAAGGCTATGAAGGAAACAAGGGGGTATTTACGAGTAACCAGAGCGGAAAAAAAAAAAACTGAAAAAAAGCTTCACTATGGGGAGGCCTAAGTCAACCTAAGCCTCCCCAACTAACTTAATCATTAAAAACAAACACTAAAGTAAATCAAGAAATAAGACCCAACAATAAAAGCCGCCATGGTCAATGTTTCACAAGCATTCTTAGTAACAAACACGTTAGAAGAAACCAAAAATGGCAGGTTGATTAAAAACTGACCAATACAAAAAGTTTATCTTTATACAGCGAAGATACTTATCTTGCGAAGACCAAGATAATCAAGGTGATGCCCAATTATTATAGCATCTGCAACTGTCATCATCATGGAGCAATGCAGGACTCGAGAAAACGCAATAAATAAGCAGACGAGGATGATAAAGTCTCTCAAAATACTCGTTGCTAACCTTACCAACGGATAAACAATATACGTTGCTAAAGCAATAGATACCGAACATCCATTTGCTAAGCTTAGAAACAAATGTCCATATAAATTGCCTACCTTAGCAGTGGATGTAAAAGATTTATTTCTAACCTCAGCAACAGATGTATATAATCCGTTGCTAAGTTGCCATTAGCGTCACATGAGGCTAAGTTAGCAACATATTTTTGACTTCCGTTGCTAACCTTAGCGACGAATATTGTGCATCCATTGTTGTATCCTTTCTACTTATGCTGGATACAGTCGTTGCTTACCTTAGCGACAATGTACAATTTTCGTTGATAAGCTAACCAACGGATTCCAGACATCACATTGCTAACCTTAGCAACAATTATTGTATATCCATTTATAAGGTTAGGAGTTGATACGTACACGGTGCGTACATCTGTTTCTATGTACATGTTTCTATGTATTTTAGTTGCTTAGCAACTAAGCAACTAGCAACTACAACTGATACGAACATCAATTTCTAACCTCATCTTAGCAACAGATGTTAGGTATCCATTGCTTCGCAATGGATGTCGAACATCTGTGTTGCTAGTTTCTTTTAAAAAATATAATAATTAAAAATAGACCATTGGGCATGCAAGAGGCAAATACGGTCAATACACGCATGTAGGCTCATTATGTGTGCACCAAGATTCGAACAAGGGTGGTGTATGTGGAGATGTTGCACTCTAATCAATGAATTAAGCATGTTGAATTGATTGATATAGAAACCCAACGTCAAATTTTACGGGGCCCTGTTCATAAATCGACTTTGGGGCCCTATACTCATAAAAAAAAATCTCATTAAGAAACACAAAATTCATTTACAAGCTACTGTCGCTTTATTACGAAATTAGGGACAACCAGTCAACTATTACATTGAGATGTGAAAATATATGAAAAATAAATTGAGGAACTTTTTTTGGTGTGAAAATTAAATTTAGAAGTTAAGAAACTGAGAGAGAAAATGAAATTTGTCATAATCAAGGGAATTAATTGGAGTGATGAATAGATATTTCATAAGGGGAAGATACTATAGAGATTTGGGTTCAGTTTCCCAAATGAAGTCAATAATGGTCATTTTGGTATTTGGTGAGTATTTGCTCCCCGTGAAGTCTTTATTGCCTGTAGCTTTGGTAGCATTTTTTGTTTCCTTTTTTTTTTGGAATTGGAATTAAAGCATGTAAATTTCAAAATTTTAGGGCGCTTTTTATTTTAGGGGCTCTGTTCAATTGAACCAGGTGCACATACTAAAGGACGTCACTGATTGTTACGTATGACCTAGCAACAAATTTTCACACAATTATTCGTTACTAATTAAGCTTACAGAAACAATCCGTTGCTAAGTCAAACGTAACAACGAATTTTCCACAATCCGTTGCTAAGCTTAGTTATGAAAGCTAATCGTTGTTGTTTCGGTTCGCAACCTCGTGCCCGGATGACTTGGGACACTAGGTATGGGAAGTACCCAAAAGGTAGTTCTTGGAGCCCGCGGATCACACAAATGATTCTAACTAAGGTAGGATGCTTGAATGTTGTTGTAGGGCTTGAGATCGGTGAATGCGGGAAGTCGACCCCGTTACCTTGGACCCTGCTTGGATGGAGTTATACTCCTTGGATGAGGGGGAAGCATTACCTCTTGGATGAGGAGGGAGTCTTGATGAGGGTCCTTTCTAGGTGTACGAGGGAGACTATCCTTGCTAGGTGGACGAGGGAGGCGATCCTTCCCAGGTGGACGAGGGAGACGATCCTTCCCAGGTGGACGAGGGAGGCAATTCTTCCTCCTGCACCTACGTAAGCTGCCCTGCACACATAAGAGGAGAGTTAGCCCCGGGGGAGATCCGAGAACCCATCTCCGATGCTTAAGTTAGCACGGGGTTCGATGTTAATATGTGAGGAAAGAGAGAGAATGATTACTCTGATTTGTGGGACTAGTAGCTAGCCTTTTTTGGTAGTGTGATGTGACTTGACATGAGATGTCTTGAGATCTGAACTGAAGTGAACTCAATGACTTGCCTTGAATACCTCATTGTAGGGTATTTATAGTCCTCATGATGTGAGGGTATTTCGGTAAGTTGTCATTATCCTAGACTGAATATTGCTTTCCTCTTTTTGGACTGGCGCCTTATGATAGCATGTCAAGTCTTGGGTTGTTAAGAGCCATTTACTTTGTTTGACCCATGAGGTGACCCAAACGGTTGCTATAGTTTACTTAGCAATGGATTTTGTAAATTCTATTGCTTGCTAAATTAGCAACGGTTTAAAAACCAAAACTAATATCCATTATTATTTTGGGTTTTATTTGTATTGAACAAATTACAGTAACACCATTACTCTAGATTTTTATTGAAAATTAATTGTAAATATTAACTGATGAGCCGATTAGGTCTTGCAAGGTTTAATGTTTTGTTAGGAAATATGGGTCTACTAACAATAAGTTTGAGCCAACAAGAGAAAATAAATTACCG
>ONZK01000371.1:21178-45880 GCA_900322385.1 Pharnaceum exiguum | reverse complement strand
ATGCTTGTTCCTCAAACTTTCTGTCATTCTTTTCTTGCATTCGATCCATCTCAAGTGTCATTTTGTTCATGGATTAGAACATCTCAACCATCCTTTTCTGCATGTCTTTCATTTGTTGTGTGTTGTCTTGTCCGACATCTCTTGATTTCTGATGAGTCTAGTACCTCATGTTCGCTTCCAACCAACGACTGGTGCCTGGACAACTTGCTTATTCTTCCTAGGAGGTGCTATTCTGGTCAAGTAGGAGAATTTTAAGATGAGTTTTGATTTTGTGAAAACTATTGGGCATGTTGAGCGACTACACCAAGGAGTGGGGTGAATTGGATGGTCTCGACACTAGTTTTGACATGGGTTAGTGACACGAGCGTTTGACATTGTAGGTGCGACATGACATGAGTGGTTATGACTCTGGACAAGGTGTGTGGGTGACGTGAGTGAGTGCATGCCTAAGGACTCGACACAAGTTGGGAGACAAGTGATTCAACACGACATAGGGAGAAGGGGTGACAACTCGACACAAGGATATGTATGGCTTGGCATAAGTTTAAACATGTATGCAAAGTAGGAGGATGACACGACATAGCATGACACACGACACGGGGAGAAGGGTGGACATACGACTCGACACGTGCGGAGAGGGAGGACGACGACTCGACGCGTGGGGGAAAAGGAGGACGACGACTCGACACGTGGGGGAAAGGGAGGACGACGACTTGACGCGTGGGAGACTCGACACACGAGCGTGGGGAGGTGATGACACAAGGTATAGTCTTGACACCTAATTTTTGCTTTGACTTGACAAGGTTTTGACATGGTTTTGACTACTAATGGACATTGGTTGACAAGGTTTTGACATGGGGGATGGTCATTGACTCTAGGACTAGGACTTGTGAGATCTACAAATCAATGACAAGGTTAGTACATATAAGCATATATGCACGTACACATGACAAGCACACGGATGCAATATGGGGTTGACACACCTATAGTGGGTGCTAGTTTTGCTATAGCTTGGCTTGATATTTCAGGCTTACTGCTTGGGTCCTCATACTGACATGGTCATCCCCCAATTATAGAGGTTACAATTCGCATGTCGAGTTCATTTCCTTGTCAGTAACAGGAAATAGTGTATGAGTGATGATATAGGCTCAATTCAACGACAAGTGTAGCTCGACCCTCGTTGTATGAGTACTATATCATCAGGGGGTTGCTCTTTTGGGTTAGCCTAGAGAACTTCCGCGGATGGAAGACAATGCAAATGATATGCAATATGATGACAATAGATAAAACTTGTTTAAGCACACACAAAATTTATATTGTTTTGAATTTTGAAGTCTCTCCCTCTAACATCCCCAGCGGAGTCGCCACTTGTAGATACAAGGGGCGTGAAAAGCCCAAAGCGTCTACCCGCTGGGTGGTTTGAATGCGGATGCTAAACAGAGTCGCCACCAACTATTTTTATTTAGGAAAACAATTGGAAAACCTTTAGTTTATTAGAACTAATGAAAACCACTTGATTGCCAATTTAACCAGAGGGAAAACCGTAGGGACTTTGGCAATGCAAGGTTATATGAAAGCAGAGAGTTGTAGGGTTCAGGGGTAAAATTTTACCTCTACTAGTCTAAAACAAACGTTATGTGCGCACTTTAAAACACTCAAGTTAATTGAACAACCTAATGCAAGCTTTATCTATTTTACGTAATGTCTTATGCAAGTATTTAATGTTAGGCGAAGTGTAAACATGCAAACCGTATTCCATATAAAGTCTACATTGCAAATAATATGATAATTGACAAAAACAGATTTAAAAAGGGTTGGTGCCTTCAGTACCTGAATCGAAGTCTTTAGTAAGACTATCCAATGAACTAGTTTTATGCAAAACAAGAGAAATGGGACGTGATTCGCCTAATAACTCCACAAAATATGACTTGGATGCAAAATATGGGTGTATGATTGCTAAATAATGCAAGGTTTGAGAGGTATAAGGTGTAATTACAGCGGGACAAGGGCTTAGAAGGGTGGTTGTATGCTAAGCTAGGCTAGAGAGAGACAGAATGAGTTCATCAAACTCGGCGTGAGAAATATGACGTGTGGAGGGGGGTATTTATAGTGTAGGATTTCATGGGGAAAAAGATGGAAAAGATAAAGATAAATATTCGGGGGAGAAACGTGCGTCGGGCGCTCGTTTCGTGCGGCCCACGCACGCCACGTGGCAGCATCCTGCGCCAGACGCACGTTTCCTGTGGGACCATGAGTCTTCCTGGTCCGTCCGATCTTGATAACGCGTTTTGGGTTTTTATCCGATAGATTTTCAGTGTTTCGGATCGTTTTGTACTTAGATTAGGATAGAAATTCAGTTAATTCTTCCTCAAGAAACCAATTAATTAAATAATTAATTAATTAGGGAAAATCAGCTGATTTTATGTGGGCAGGGCTGAATTTATTGGACTGGGCCGACTGATTAATTGACTAATAACCATTAATGGGCTATAATCAATCAATTTAAGGCCGAATATAGAAGTATTATATATGAAAACTGTCGGGAAGACGGGAAGGTGATGGACACGACTACTAATCCTGTTTCTCAAGCTTTAAAACATCCGTCATTAAGGATAGCCTTAAAATAACCATCAAATGCAAGTTAGGTTTACATCATAAGGCGTGGCAAATACCTGGTAGAATTATCGTGCTTACACACATTTTCCGAGAGGGACAGAAACAAAATCTTTTTGAAAACGTTTTCGAAAACGGTTTTGCAAAGCTGTAAATGCAAGAGTGCTAGTGTGCGTTCCTGAAAGCCATATGCTATGCTCCAACCTGTCTGAGAACATGAAAATGTATATATTGGTGCAATTATGTAAAGGGTTAGGAAAACACAGGATAAGTGCTTAATCCTAATTGCTGGAGATAGGGCACGCGCGTTGTGCCAGGCTTGACCTGCTGTGCTTAATCCTAGTTGCTGGATTCGATCGTGCGGATGCTGAGTGTGCTGGAGATAGGGAACGCGCGTTGTGCCAGGCCTGACCTGCTGTGTTGCGTTTGCATGGATTGGAGAGATTACGAAGTGGGGTTGCTTGCTTGTTGTTTTGTGTCCTTGCTTGGATTCGATTGGGAGACTTCCACACCAAAGTTTGCTTATTTCTGCCTGTTTTGCTCATGCTCTTGCTCATGGATTATGCTCTTGCTCATGGACTATGCTTTTGCCCAAACTCCACAGTTGTGAATTTGTGATGAGTTGGGATGATAGGATTATGGTGGATGGTAGGCTTTTGTGCATTGTTTTGCATTGATCTTGTTTTTTGCTAGGCACCCTAAATTAGGCAATTTTTTTTTCTTTGATTTTGGCTTGTACTAGGCTTAGTCGAAAGCTAGGAAGTGTAGCATCGAGTTTGTTTTGCATGTTGGTTGAATTTGTGGATTTTTTGCGTGAGGCATGCTTCGACCAATTTGGGCGAATTTGGTGGTGTTTGAGCTGGAATTGGCTATATTATTGATGTACATAACCAATAGGTATGATTTTTGCTTTGAAAACTCAAATTTGAGCATGTTTAGGTGCTTTTCCGGATGTGGGTGGGCCTAAACACAGGATTGTGATGAAAAGTCCCTGCCTTTGTAGCTTTGAATTGAGCATCTTGTACTGCGTAATATTTGCTTGAGCATTTGTAGATTGTGTGAGAGCTATGTGCATGGTGCCTCTTGGGAGGTAGAAGAACTTGCTGGTGCAATGGTTGTGAGGGATCAATCAGGCGACGTAAAGAGCCCCAGTTGAATAGCATATGCTATGCTTGAAGTGGTGCTTTGGAGTTTTTGATGGATGCTTGATGAGAAATTGGTGGGCGACGAAGGAGCCCCCAGTTTTTCTTTAACCTGTGAGTACCTGTAGGACGAACATATACATGCAATCCTATTGTGCTAATATGTGTGTTGGACTTGTGAACAATGTCACTAGCCGATGCCTTTGCTACGTGAGTGTTTATAGACAAAACTAGACTCGATGCTTTTGCTAAGTGAGTGTTTCTAGACAATGAAGCTAGACTCGATGCTTTTGCTAAGTGAGTGTTCCTAGGCAAGCTAGACTCGATGTGAAAATGTAAGTGTAAGTGTAAGTGTAAATGTAAATGTAAATGTAAATGTAAATGTATTGCTAAGACATGTAAGTGCACATATAGTGGAAGATAGATGTGATGAACATTGACTCATTTGGTGAAAGTAAAGTCATGTGATGACAAATGCTGACTTCTAGTGTATGATGTGAGCTAATGTCCATGCCACTATTGATAATTGCTATGTGTTAAAACAGAGAGTGATTTTAAGAAAAACTATTTCCCTCATTGATATTGCCACATTGATATGAATTGGATTTGGGAGAGTAAAGGAGACTTTGTCACAAGGTCGACACTTGGAGTAGACTCAAGGGATATCTAATGATTTGGAGAGTGGTTGTTGGGTGTAATGCTAATGATTGGGTTGGCTAAGGAGTGCTTTTCTTTGGGTAAGAAAAGACTCGGCTTTGGCTATTGTTTGGCTTTGGCTAAGGAAGTGTTTCCTTTGGCTATGGAAATGTGTTTCTTGGCTAAAGAACGCCTTTCTTTGGGTAAGAAAAGGTTCTGCTCAGGTTATTGTTGAGATAAGTAATTGTTTTGTTTGGCTAAGGAAAGATTATTTTTGGCTAATTAAAGGCTTGCAAACGTTTTGGTGGACTATAAAAACGTGATTTGTTTTTGCTAAAGAATGCTTATCTTTGGATGAAGAAAGATTCTTATTTGGGCTAACGAAATTGGGTTGTTTGCGGGGACATGCTATGTTGTTGGATAAGGGAGGTGTTTACCTTTTGGAGATAGATGGGTTTGGAAATGATGTGTTTTGTGGATGAGAAAAGGTAATTATGCACAGGGTTGCATTTGGTCAAGCTAGGAGAATTTGTTTGAGGAGTGAGGCTGTGTTTAGGCAGAATGAGTATCTCGATTTCTTTCTGCAGATGTTTGTCTAAGTGAAGGGATTTGGCAATGATGACTCAGGTTTGTTATTTGTTTTTGCAGGTGTTTTCCTACGTAGTGGTAATGGTATTGATGCGTGTGCATTTGGATAAGTGTTTGCAAACAAACAAGTGTGCATGTTTGGAGGCAATGGATGACGATTGAGTGGACTAGAGCCTATGACTTTTAGGCCCTAACTTTTGTCTGGATGCATTGTCTTGAATGATCGCTCTAAGGGGCTAATCTCTCGTTCTCTCGTTTAGCCTACGTCGCCCTCGCGGGTTTACAACTCTCTTATTTTGCTTTTATGTCCTGATTGTTGCCTAAGTACGATATTTGAGATGATTGACTTAGAGGGCCTAATTCTCTCATTCTCTCATTTTGCCTAGATCGCCCTTGCGGGTTTTCAACCTAGCCATTCTTTGTTATAAGCAAACCGAAGATATGATTGGTGAAGGAAGATGATAAGGTGCATTGTGTATGATCCTGAGATGATGGAGTAGCTAGTGCAAGTGAAGCCCAGATATGAAGCTTGGATGATCGATTTTAGAGGTCCTAAATCTCTTGTTCTCTCGTTTTGCATAAGTTGCCTTTCAATTTTCAATTTAGCCTCTCTTGTTTTGCTTCTATACCTTGATTGTGTTTCAAATTGAAGTCTTTGTTTAAAACTGGTGAGGATGATGAGATCAAGATGGGGTAGAACCCCAAAAATTCGAACTACGGTTGTAATGTGATCATGATGTGAAGCTTTGACTTAATCTCGTCTTGTGCTGCTCGTGAATGGTCATGACATAGATAGAGTGTTTGACTTGTGATAGCATTTGTAGTGCTTTGAAAGTTGTATGCAATGATGTTAACTCTCTTTTGTATATGTTGCAGACTTGGCTTATGGAGCATCTCGGTCTTATCAAACCAGCTTCCTCAAATTATCATGTGTCGGGTTTTCTTCGCATAGGCCGTAACTTCAAAAGTATGAAGGCTGCTGTAGAGATGGACTATTTGAGCTTACTTGGATCATTCAAGTGGACTCTTCCATGGTGGGATATTGAAGCTATGAAGGGATGTGGCAACTTAACTAGCCACATTCGTATTTCTGGCTTAGAGTAAAGCAAATTTGTTTTCCCATGTCGACTCATGAGACAATATGGTAAAAGGCATGTTCTTCCAGAAGTTGACAACTCGTGTGCATTTGGAGCGTATTATGCAATTGTGGGGTGCATATTGGAACACTCTTCGTATTACTTGGCATGGATGTATGACTTGACTCCCAAATGTGAGGAGTACGGCTATGGAGCAGGAACTTGAGGAGCCCGTACAACTTATAAGAACAGATGAGGATGGATCTTTGGCAGTAATGATGGCATCCAAGAAAGATCTTCTTACAAGGGTGATGCAGGAGTCTAGAGCAACTAAATTCGAGTCGGCAGCAGGTTCGTTCACATGACCATGAGGCTTCTACTTTGAGAAATATATTGGAGTTGCAAGGAGTAAGTATGGTAACATAATCTGGCGACGTGATGATAATGAGGAGCCCCCAAGTACGGATCATGACAAGTCTTCTAGGAGTAAGAACAATCCGGAGATGCTGAAGTAGGTAGCATAGAACTTTGAAGAATAAGGCACTTGTTTCCATTTGCAGTAGTAGCACTTGTGATCAATAAGGTTATGGTGCTCAAGGAGTCGTTTCTTTTTGACTGAACTTCCATACTCGTAGAGGTAGAAGGTTTTCTGATCAGGGGTACTTGCAACTTGATGGGATTTGCATTTCTAGTTAATGGGAAATACTTGGTCGTTGGTTTCAACCATTTGTGCAAGCTTGTAACTCAATGGGTATCAAAGGTAGGGAAGCCTTCCCCCATTTTGCTGCTTGGTGCTGTTTTCAGTTGTGATTTGTATCTCGATGTTGCTTGCATGATTCTTTGGTAGGAAATGTGCATGCAATGTATTTGATTAATCTCATTTCATTAACCAATATAATGTGAAGTACAAAGTTGATCAACTCTTTGAAATATCTCAATTACAGTAACTAATACCCTTTTACAATTTTCATTCCCAAGTAGTACGTATTGCTATCAGTGACAATTAATTATGTCCCTTCTAGGTAGGTCAATAACTAATTGCTTATTCATGTAACATACTAAAATATGAAGGATACAATATAACCACTAAGGGTAAAAGTTTAAACTTTGTAAAATTTGATGCCTCGACCATGAATATCCTGCACGATTTATCTAATGATTCTTGCACTATCAGTTTCAATTTGCTTGGATCTTCGAGCATTTCTCTCCTTCCAAATATGGTGTAATGTTGTGCAATACTTGTTTAATCTTTCAAATCTCAAAATTGACTCTTTCTAGAGGCAAAGTGGTTGCAATCTTGTTCATATGACTTCTAGGACTTCCTTGTCCATGGATGAGCCTCTTGTTGCAGATGTTGAGAAAGTCGGTTGGTGAATGCACTTATGACTTATGATCTTGGATAGCTGGACCATCTTGATGTTAAGCTTCTGTCGTAACTCTTGTATTGCAGGATCTATCTCAGGTACAGGTATTGGTGTATGCTTCTCCAATGGTAAAGGAGGTTAATCATTCTTCAATTTGTTTCTAAAGTTTCACATGTATCTTTGTCATTTAGGCTCTAGTCATCATCTAAGAGTCTCTAGTATGAGTAGCGCGATGGGGATTGTTTTGATTTTGTGATAAGCTACTATGGCTAAGCATTGTGGCTAAGTGGTGCTAAGTCTTGGTGGGTGCTTGGCGATGGTGAGAGCTAGAATGGGATTTGAGTCTTATCCAAATTTGACCTTGTGAAATGTGCTTTTGCTTACTCCCTATTCTTGTTCAAAGTGGGAATATCGTGAGGATTTTGAAAACATTTTTTTGTTTGATCTTTTGAAAATGGTTTTGATGAAAAAGATGTGAAGAGTAGCACGATATGTACGGTGTGGGTATGTGCAGGAGAAAACATGTTTTGATTTCTGAAAACTGTTGCTCATAGTTTATATTTTGAAAACGGGTTTCATAAAAACGATTTTGAAAAGTAGAATGGTGTTTATGAAAACCATTTTGGGTGAGAGATGATAAGAGATTTTGAAAATGACTTTAAGGGAAGTGACATGAGGGTTTGCAGATAATGAGTCAATTAGCACATAATATGACACGAACTAGTGTATACAATACACTGATGGATGTGTAACTGTGATGTATGTGAGTATGTAGATGACACAAGTGAGTGTCGTGACATGGGTGCGTGCCTAAGATAACTCGAGTGAGTGAAGTGAGTGCCTAAGCCGACATGAGTGCTTAAGATGCTATAAGTGATGTGAGTGCATAGAGTAGGTGCTTAGGTGACATGTAAGGTATAATGTGCCTAGACGACGGACAAGTGTATACAAGGCATGCAAGTGGGTGCATGATGCAAGTGTGTGAGACAAGAATGTAGTGTACAAAGTGATTGCAAAAGTGTACATGCAATGTGAGTGAAGGTGAGTGGACTTGTGTAGACGACATGCAATTAGACACAGTGATGACATGCTATTGAGCCATCGTGACTCAAGATTTGAGAACATGACCATGACTTCTAGCAAAGATGTGAGTGCTAGTGATTGACTCGTGGTATATTTGTGTGTGCAACCTATGCCATGGGTTAGTGGTGACATGCAACTGTGATGAAGTGCCCTAGGAACCAACCGGTTCGACTCTAAGAGGAGCCAGTGGGGTTTTTATTTTTTTTTGAACGACGCATGCGAAACAGTGACATACATACAACAACGAATCTCTAGAATGTGACAAGAGTGAGTGTGTGCACATTTAATGTGAGTGAAGCTACAGGAAAAATACAAATGTTGACACGACACGTGCAGTGAGGGAAGACATGAGGATATGCATTGCATGATGGAGGCGGGAAGGCCAATATGGCTGACTCACACTTATGTAGGAGACAAGGGAGACATGAGACAGCGAATGGTAAACTAAACCAATGCTATGCTATGGAATGGGTATGTCTAATTGGTCGACACCATGAAATGGTAAGGTCGACTGGACCAATGCTATGACAAGGGAACGTCGATATGACCAACTCTATGACAAGAGAGGTCGATGCGATGCAATTGGTTTTAAGGGAGGACCAAGGGTGATAGCAAAGGACTTGACTTGGTTTGATGGTGTGGATGTATAATATGCATAACACGATAATATGAGACCAAGGTCTAACAGTCGACATGAGAGAGGGATTGACATTATATATAGGACACTGGAGATGCATCAAGCATGACATGTAGGTAGACAACGACATATGGAGCAACATGGGAAGAGGGATGCAACACTTGATATGACACAACACGGGGTATATGATGTAAGATAATGTATGAAACAATGTGGAAAGGAATGGCATATAGCAACACAATCATGGAGAAGGGAAGACATGCAATAATGTAATGAGTGGATGACACATAATGGCACATAAGAAGGGTGTGAAGGATATGCAATGACTAGGGAGTAGACATGTAATGTCATGTGATGATATGGGGGATGCACGATGACGTTTGAAGGGGTGAAGGGAATGACATGCAAAATGGAATTACGCGACAATATAAGGAGGGTGAATGACATGTAGGTGTAATAGGGACATGTAATGGCACAAGAATGGATATGTAAACTACACGTAATGACTCATATGAGGACATGCAATGATACATGGATGGAAATTCAATGACACGAGGAATGAGATGTGATGACATAGAATGGCACACGATAGAGGAATAGGGACATGCAATGACATGGGAAATGACACGTGATGACATACGATGGCACACGATAGGGGAACGAGGACATGTAATGACGCGAGGAATGGACATGTGATGACAATGAATGACACATGAAAGATGGCATGCAATGATAAACGAGAGGGGATGGATCATTTAGCACGTGACTTGGTCAACGACAAGGGATATTGCATTGGCTAGACATGGTGAATTGATTGGACGATGAGAGAGGGGAGGCGGACAACTGACTTTGATGCAACAAGGGTTGTAGGATGCACATTTTGATAGCTCAACACACATATGGACATGCATCGACACAACATTGACATAGCTTGACACGCATTTTGGCATATAAGACATACACATCGACATAGCTCCACACATATTACGATTGGCACAACATAGATTGACATAGACTTGACATGCATAGGCTTTAGTTAACATGACGCATGAAGGATATAGTATGGGAGATTGCTTGACTCGATGCACATATGACATAGGTTTGACATAGGGGAATGGTGATTACTCGACGCAACTCATGGGGAGTGGGGAGAAGACTTAACATGGCTTGTTACAAGGAGGGGGAGACTACTCGACATGCGATGGGTATAGGGGGTAATGGCTTAACACGACACTCATTGAGCAAGCATTGACTTGACATGAAATGGGGAAGGGAGATGCTTTGACTTATGGGAGACAGGACTCGACACGAGAGAGTAAGGAAATGACTCGATACATGGCAATGTGGGGAGAGGGTGACATGAAATGTAAGGAGGGAGAAAATGACTCGACATAATGGAGACACAACTCGACACATTGGAGGGGTGTAACTTGTTTTGACAATGTTGTAAGGGGATGGCATACGATGCAAGGGAAATGAATCACTCGACACAATGGAGGTGAGACTCGACACAAAGGAGTGTGATGACACAGGACAATGTTAGACGCGGGAGAGGGACGCATGCATACAAGGCTTGAACATGGGTGAACGACACACGTCATCCGCACATCCCGACGGTGTGTGAACGTTGCATGTAGGGCGTGCAAATGACGTTTGTCATGGGTGTTTTGACTTGGTTTTGACTAGGATTGACAAGGTTGGACTTGGTTTGACAAGTTTTGACTTGGTTTGACAAGGTTTAGGGTGCACGTGGTCTTGACTCGACACATAAAATAGGAAACTTGACACACATGTAAGCTACCTTGACATACATTTTGCTTATGGCTTGACACACTATGGCATGCAATTGACTTGACTATGACGTACATTGACATGCAACTAGACTTGACACATGTTGACACACAGTTGACATGGTGTTTGGCTAACATGACACCTAGGAGGGTTGTCACGACACTGTAGGCACTGAGGCCCCGATCTAAGGGAAATGAATCCACTTAGACTAGGTAAACCCATGGACCTACCCGCTAGGTAGTTGAATGCACATGCTATTGAACAAGAGTCGCCATCAATTTTATTTAAGCACGCATACATTACATACTATTAGGAAAACAATTGGAAAACCCGTTTTATATTATCTTGTTATTAGGTGATTTAGATATAATAAAAAGCATTTGAATTCTCTTGCATCATTCGTGAGGAACAACACAAGGTTTTAAGCAAAGCGATTTGCACAACCAAAGATCAAGATTCGGGAACGAAATTTAAACCTCTACTAGCTCGATGTATTCCAATATAATTAACTAAACCACACAGTTCATTAACAACCAAATGCATTTATCTATATTACTCGTCTTGTACACATGCAAGATTTATCAATTTAGCGATGTTTAACATGCAACCCATATTCCATTAATAACGTATATAAGAAATAAAAGTCAATTTGATTATTTTAATGATCACTTGTTATTAGTCATATTATAAGGTCCCATATGACTCTTGCCACGATCCTCCACATGCCAATGCTTAGGTATAGTGATTGCAATGATAATACATAAAACATAAGAAGGCAAATTAGAGCATAGGTGAGAAGAGAAAGGGTTAGTTTATAAAGAAATTAGGAACGGAAACCTTACCTTGTGCGTTTAACCAACTATATGCCCAAAAATGGACCTTCACAAGCATACACGAGTTAGTAGATTTCAAGCATTATAATCACTAGCCTACATATTGAAAATACAAGAAAGTGAAAGCAATGTAAAAGGTGGTGCCTTCGGGACCTTTACTGTATAGCTAACTTGAAAACTCCAAGGATTGGGGCGTGATGGTGCTTGAGAAAATAACCTTTAGTCTTGAATGCTCCTTGTTTGATGCTAAAGGTGCTAATGCTAAGGTGTTTAGTTGTTTTGAAGGAGTAAATTTTAGACTTTGTGGAAATTGATTAGTTGAGTGCAAATTTCTGCATAATAATATTATATTTGTGTGTTGTTGAAATGAATGCAATGGGGGGGGGTATTTATAGGAGGGGAAATGGAGAATGACCGGACTTAAAGAATATTAGGGTAAATATAAGAGAGATTGCACAAAGATCCGAGCCAAAAATAGACTTTGTACGTAAAATGACCCTGGCGGCATCCGCCCAGGCCTGGCGCCTAGCACCTGAACCGGCTTCTGAAAAAGTGACTCTGGCTCTGTACAAAAACATGCTTCTGTTTGGGTATTCCTATCGCCTAGATTCTGGCGCTACACGCCGGGTTCTGGCGCTATCCGCCTGAAGTGGATTTCGACAGGTTTTATTTTCCTTTTTCCGTTTATGCGGAATATTGCTAATTATATTTTAGGCAATTAATGAACTCGTATTAGGCTCTAAATATTCCGGGAATATGAAGAAAAGAAGAGTTTGCTTTTTCGCCAAGCAACATTTATTTAAATAAAATGAATATTTAAATAAATAAATATCTAAAATGGCTTAGTGGATTGGGCTTATTTTGTGGACTGAATAAAAAAGCTAATTAATTAATAATCAGGCCATTGGGCTAATACTAATTAATCGGACGGGCTAGGCTATTATTAACGGTCCAAATGACGATTAATAATGGATCGGGTTTGGGAATCGACTTCAACTTCTTTCTCAAGCATCGTTGCACCCATTTTAGTGAAGTTTCAAGCTAACCGAAAGATATAAGGTTGGGGAATTTCGTCATTAGGCATGGCAATATCCCGTACAAAATATGGTATCTACAGACACACATTTAGAATTGATTTGACATGTATTTAGGCAATTCGACACAGGATGGCATGTAAAGACACGACGACACGGGGAGAGGGGTTGGCCGACGTGTGGTGGACGGCCACACGTGGCGTGTGACGCGTGTGTGCATGGGGGAGACGTGTGTGGGTGACGTGCCTGGACGGCACGGGTTCGACTCGACATGATATACTTTGGGATGATATTGACTCATGAATACATGTTGATTTAGCACATTTTACAAGTTGATTAGGGTTGCTTTTGACGATGAAGACATGAATGGGTTAGCACAATAAGTATAGCACGTACACTTGACAAGCATGCGTATGCAATATGCGGTTGACACACCTAGAGTGGGTTCTAGTTTTGCTATAGTTTGGCTTGATATTTCGGGCTTAAGGCTTGGGTCCTCATACTGACATGATCATCGCCCAATTATAGAGGTTACGATTCGCATGTCGAGTCCATTCCCTTGTCGGTAACAGGAAATGGTGTATGAGTGATGATATAGGCTCAAGTCAACGACAAGTGTAGCCAGTAGCCCCCGTTGTATGAGTACTATATCATCGAGGGGTTACTCTTTTGGGTAGCCTAGACAACTTCCTCGGATGGAAGACGTTGCAAATGTAATATGATGACAGTATATACATATAATAATGTTGTTAAGCGCATATAATTGAATTAATTGTTTTTCGAGTCTTGCCCTCTAAGCGTCCCCAGCAGAGTCGCCACTTATAGACACCTGGGCCCCGTCACTACTAGGAGATCAGTAATCCCCGTTCGATGTAGGTAAACCCGATTGTCCACCCTCTAGGTAGGTTTGAATGCTAATGCTTAGAGTCACCACCAATTTTATTAATTATAATTACTATTAGGAAAACAATCGGAAAACCTGCACTATTTATATTACTATATGCTATTGCGGAAATGTAAATGAAATGCCTCTTACTTTCCATTATTTACCGAAGGGACTATACCGAAGGAACAATACCGAAAGGGACATTTGGAAAGCAAGGTTTTAACCAGAAAACTGTAGTGGTTCGGGGGCAAAATTTGTACCTCTAGTAGACAATTAATTCGATTATATGTGCTTTAACCATACGATTGATTAAACAACCTAAAACAATAATTATCTAATTATGTCATCTTAAATCACATGCAATTTATTGTTAGGCGAGGTGTAAACATGCAACAATATTCCATCATTCGCACATTGGGGTTAATTTACATGTTATTGACCACGTTGAACATTTATAAGCTACATTGCATAATATGGGTGATAATTGACAAAACGGGTTAGAGCCTTAAGTACCTGAATCGGGGTCTATAGTAAGACTATTCAATGAAATAGTTGCATGAAAAACAAGAGAAACAGGACGGGACTTGCCTAATAACTCCACAATATGACTAGAATGCAAGTATGAGTGCTAAAATATGCAAGGTTGGGGGATATAGGGTAGAGTTACCGCGGGACAAGGCTTAGAAGGGTGGTTATATGCCAAGCTAGGCTAGAGAGAGAAAGAATGAGTACTTCAAACTCGGCGTGGGGAATAATGACGAATGGGGGTCGGTATTTATAGTGTTTAGGTGGCTTGGGGGAAAAGTCGGAAAAAAGAAAAGATAATATCCGGGTAAGTACGAAACGTGCGCCACGCAGGCGCACGATTCCTGTGGGACCAGGACTCCTCCTGGTCCGTCCGATCTGGATAAGACGCGTTTTGGGTTTTTATCCGATAGATTTTCAATGTTTTGGCTAATTTGGACTCGGATTTGGATATAATTTTAGTTAATTCTTCCCCAAGAAGCTAATTAATTAAATAATTAATTAGGGAAAATCAGCTGATTTTATGTGGGCTGGGCTGACTTTATTGGACTTGACTAACTTTATTGGATTGGGTTTGACTAATTAATTGATTATAACCATTAATGGGCTAAAATCAATCAATTTAAGGCCGAATATAGAAGTATTTTATATAGAAATGATTAGAAAGACAAGGGGAAGGTGATGGACACGACTACTAATCCCGTTTCTCAAGCTTTCAAACATCTGTCATTAAGAATAGTCTTAAAAAAAATACCAAATGCAAGTTAGGTTTACCTCATAAAGCGTTGCGACTACCCAGTATTAATACCGTACTTACACCTACTAACTTGGTTTAAGATCAATATGCATGATTACAATCGTTAAATGGATATTGTTATGTTGTTGATGGCTTTACAACCGATGATTGATATTGGTTAATTTGATTGTTTAATGTTGAAGACGTGGGGTAAAGCCTCACCTTCATGGTTGATAATAAAAGTGGAAATATTATTGTTGAGCTTATAGTTATGTCTGAATCCTTTTCCTAACTGGTAAACACGTAAAGTTAAAGGGATGCTTGTCTTGTATGAAGAACCTTATGGTTGATCAGTTAAGGGAACTATCTTACAGAAGATTTAGAAACCATTTGCCAACTTGCCCGTTTGGATTCATTTTGGCCATAGTGCCTTTAACTACATATGTAGTCTTGTCGTTCATATTGGTTAGGGGATCCATCGGTAGAATGGTCATCACCGTATGAGAGTATGATCACACTTAGACTTGTTGGTGGATAGCATGCTTGAGGGACAGTGTACCCAACTACCCGCCTTTTCGTTGCCATTGAATTTTGCTTCCAAACTATAATTCTTACAAGGAATAAAGTTCTAATTGAATTTAGAACATTATTTATGTTATGATAACCTACGATTATATTCCACTGCATTATGATTCTAATATGTTATAGTATGAGATGATATGATATGACATGGACTATGTTATGTGTACTATATGGTGTGAAGCATGTTAAGTTGTCTACAACTTTCGTGTGCTAGTAGAAAACCGATAGGTTTGTACTTGTGGTACTGTATAGTTATATGGGTTAATGAGTTGGCGAAACTTACCCCTTTCAGTGTTGACATTTTTACATGAGAAGTTCTATTTTGATCTTACATGTATGAATTGGAGATGGCGACTATTGTTCACGATCACCTCCTCCAAACTAGCGACAGTGAAGATGTTTAGAAGGATCGCTTGAAACATGGATTGATTTAAGGATAGGAAATATACTTTAATATTTTGTATTTGACCTTGAATGAAAATATAGCTTTTTTATGTCTTATTGCAAGCCATAACATTTAAGATGGCTTCTTTTAATGTTTTATTGCAACCCAAAACCTTTATGGAGTTAAATATTTTGTATTGGTCCATGAATAATCCTATGCATGCTTTTATATTATGAATTACACAAATATTGGTTTTGGTGATCCTTTTTATTTAAGGAAAATTTGATGACAATAATCCCACCTTTCCATATTAAAAGTAACACCCCGTACTAGCTTAGATTGGGTACAAAATGAAAACAATCTCTGGCTAACTCCGTTACTTTTCCATCTTACATTATTTCTTGTTGACCCATAACAATAATTGTTAAACTCGGCCAACGGAGAGGTGTTATTAGCTTGTGAAGATCCAACCTAAAACCAATTGGCAATAGGTGGAGGGCATCCACTCACTAATGTGGGACAACTTTGTTACCAAAACACACATACTATATACTCCCTTGTTACCAACACACATACTCCCTCTTCAATGTGGAACAATAATACTCCAGCAAATAAATGACAATCATGCCAATTTCCATTAAGGTCTGCAGAACCCGCTGCAAGCATGTCCAAACCTCAGGCGCATAAATTCTCACGGTAGATCTATACTGCTTTCATGGCCGATCAAATATTGTAAATACATCTCATTTGATTCAAGCAGACTCATAAAACTTGACCTGGTGAGTGAATATAGAGTGTATGAAGAATAATTATTAGAGATCAAAAATAATTATAAGGCACTGGCTATGAGCCATATTATACGCTTAAACTGCTTATTGGCCAAACAGATTTGGAGACTTGTACATGAACCTGTTACTTTGTGTGCATGATTTCTGAAGGCTCCCTATTTTCCCTTAACTGATGCTATGAAAACCGAGGCTAAGAGAAACACCAAGCTATGTTTAGCACTCTTTGGATGGTGCTCGTTGGATAACAGCGAACAATACACGTTGGGTAGATCAGATTCGTGTCTGGTCCTCCTCTTGACTCCCTCGCCCACGCCCAGTGTCCACATTGGGGCTTAATTGACCCGAATTTTACATGGCTCCATTTTTGATTAAATTTGTTGGGTGTTGGAATTAGATATGATGTTGCTACGAAAACTATTGCTGCAAGTCGATGTGAAGTACGATCTCCAAATATCCCTTTGTACACATTGGCCCAGTGATCATTTGATGTGGAAGTACATTCCGCTCGGTTATTGCAATTGTCCTTTTGCTTTTGCTTTTTTTTTTCTTTTGAGAAAAAAGTTAACACTGTTAACTCACTCACTGTTGCCGAGACTAATTTCATTTTGTAACCAACAAGTATGGAGTGTTACTGTTAATATGGAAAGGTGGGATTATTTTCATTTTATAGCCTAAGGGTGGGATCATTTTCATCAAATTTTCCTTTATTTAAAATTAATGTACAATTATTTAAATACTGATAAAAAAAATATACTTGTTGTATTAGGAAAATGAAAAAAAAATCATTAAAATTAGATATCCTTTAGAAGTAGTATTGGGTCGTCAAATATCAACTAAGCCCAATAATGAAACACAAACCATAATGTCACAAAATATATCATTGATTTTGATTTATACAAATCAAAAAAATATAGTAAATATTAAATTAATTCGTGATAACAACATCCAAAGGAAGAATATTTCCCCTTTATCATGTGATACATCTTCAAGTTCACTAGTAGCATATCCTTTTTTTCTTCTACACCAAACATTTAAGCCTATTATGCAACACAACCTGTAGGGGTTTGCTCAAAAGTGAGATTGCAAGCATTACAATATGTCTTATTAATATCCATCCATGATACAAACATGTACATTGCACTATCAGGTTTCCCATTAGAAAGATGACAATGAAGTAATTAATTAGGACCATCCTTGGAAAAATATGAAGAGAAACAATTGATCATAGATAGACATATTTACCAAAACCATATAATTTTTATTTTTAAAAGAAAAAACCAATATGATACAAACGTGCAAATAACAAAATTTGTACCTTGGTAGTCCTTCATTCATTACTCAAACTTCTCCAAAGGAACGTGATGTCTACCATGATGAATAAATGTTTTTATTGCTTGAGTATTTTCGAATATAAGAAACCAATAGTTGATGTATTTATATAATTTAGAGTTGAAAAAAAACCAAAATAATTGATACTGAAATATCTAACATTTTATTCCCTCAAATATAGGATATGCTTTATTATGTTTTTTTATTCAATAATACTTATTGAATAGAACTTGAATTCATGAAAAATATTTTTTTTGAATAACTATTAAATACTAAAATAAACTGCAATTGGTTGCAAAGTTAATTAGTACAATGGACTAGACATCAAATTTGGTCATGCTAATGTCCAATACATTATGATTAATGTTTTTTTATAAAAGTAATTTTATTTGTGTACAGAAGAAATAATTGTACTCAAAAAGTAACATTGTGAAATAGAGTATGATATGGTGTGTGTATCTATTGTAATGAGTATGATCATGTCTATTCAAATGACTCAACACTTTAAAAAAAAAAACAAAAACTCCAACGTTGAAACTATAATCATTACAAACCGTAAAATCTTCCATATTTATGTCGTCCCTTACTCCTGTAAGTCACCCATAAGGGATTCTGCTATTGATCCTTACACAGCCAAACAAATAAAAAAAATTACTTATAAATATGAAAACAACAAAAAAGAAATTATTAAGCTGTCATCAATGGATCATGATGAAAGGCATCAGAAAAAAGCTTTAGATATTGAATATTTTACTGAGACTTTCTTCAAAGAATTGCATGCATGGAGCATCAAGCTTATAAAATATGGTAACGGTGAGACAAAATGCCCCTTCAACCTAGGAGATGTGCCATACTTTGAGGTAGATAAGCTATTAGAACATGCAAAGAAGGAGGTTTTACGTGATGATGTCAAGCCATATAGGTAGACAAAAAGATTTGATCAGCTTCATCCAGAAAAATACTAATGTATGTTGTTAGGCTTAATTAAAGAAACAACATCAGAATTTAATTTCTTTAATCTATATGCTTGATGCTCCCTACATACAGTTCTTTGAAGAAAATTTCGGTATATTCTTCAATATCTAAATTAAAGCTCTTCTTCTCTTTTGCCTTTCATCATTATCCATGGATGACCGCTTAGTAATATCTTTTTTAATGTTTTCATTTTATAGGTAATTTTGTTTTTATTTGTTTGACTGTGTAAGCATCAATAGCAGAATCCCTTATGGGTAACTTAGAAGAGTACGGGATAAAATATATGGAATATTTTGTGGTATGTAATGATTATAATTTCAATGTTGGAGTTTTTGTTTTTTAACAAGTGTTGAGTCATTTGAATAGATAAGATCATACCCATTAAAATAGATACACATAGCATACACTATTTCCCAATGCTACTTTTTGAGTATAATTATTTCTTTTGTACACAAATAAAATTGATTTTTTAGAAACACATTAATCATAATCATGATTGGACGTAGACCTGTCAAAAACTGACCCGACGTACACAAAGACCCGACCCAACCCGATTTTTTAAGGTCTCAACCCCGAAAATTTGGACTCGAACCTGTAAGTGACCCGATCCCGTTTGACGCGAAATTACCTAGGTCAAGCGGGTTAGGGTTAAGGTCGACCCGCTAGGTCAAGCTGGACAAAAATCGTACACTTTTTTTAAAAATTTTTTATCCTTTAAAACACCAAAATAATGCTGTTTCGACTTGAAATAAGCCAAATCGACCACATATGTAATGGGGTTGCACCGACACAAATTTGAGGCCATTTTTTTAATAATCTTTTTGTTATATTATTTTAATATTAATTTTTTAATTGCAAAAAAAATAAAAAGTTATAAAAATTTCTAACTTTCCATCCACTTTTATAAATACCCAGATATTTTTTGTACAACAAATAAATTAAAAATATTATATACCATCATTGTAGAGATTGTTTTTCGAAAATAGAAAAGGCACCCTTGACCCGCCGGGTTGACCTAATCCCGACCCGAACCCGATTCGAAAATCACTTCACGAAAGTGACCCGACCCGAAACTTATTGACCCGACCCAAATCTGACCCGGCTGCCCGAACTGTCAGCTCTAATTGGAGATGTCTAATCGATTATACTAACTAACTTTGCAACCAATTGCAGTTTATTTACTGGTTATCCAAAAAAATATTTTTGCTTAATCCAAGTTCTATTCAATAAGTATTATTGATTTTTTTCAACTCTAAACTATATAAATACATCAATTATTGGTTTCATATATTTGAAAATATACAAGCAATTAAAAAGTTTATTCATCGTGGTAGACATCACATTCCTCGGAGAAGTTTGAGCAATGGATGAAGGACTACCAAGGTAAAAATTGTTATTTCCACGTTTGTGTCATATTGTTTTTTTCGTTTAAAAATTAAAACCATTTGGTTTTGTTAAATATGTCTACCTATGATCAATTGTTTCTTTTCATATTTTCCCCAGGAATGGTCCTGATTATTTTCTTCTTTTTCATCTTCCTAATGTACGTGAAACATGAGATTGCAATGTTTGTATTATGAATGGATATTAATAAGACAGATCGTGATGCTTGCAATCTCACTTTTGAACAAATCCCTACTCAATTTGTGTGGCATAACAGGCTCAAAGATTGGTGTAGAAGAAAAAAAAGGATATGCTACTGCACCACACCTGATAAAGGGGAAAAATTCTTCCTTTAAATGTTATCACAAATTAAGGGTGCAACTTCATTTGAGGACATTAAAACTGTCAATGGAGTTGTTTACCCTGACTTTGGGCGCAACTTCATTGAGGACATAAAGACCGTCAATGAAGTTGTTTACCTTAAATTTGAAGCATCATGGATATCAACTCAAAGTCTAATAGTCAATTTTAATTACTTATTTAAAATTTCAAGTTAGATTAAAGTTATTTTGGTTTATTTATTTGTTTCTGATTGAATTATAATTATCAAAATAAAATCTCTGATTTATTTTGGCTTATTATTGATCACAAATAATTTAATATTTTCTATAGTTTTTCGATTTGTATAAATCAAAAGAAAAGAAATAGTTTTTGGCAATATGGTTTGTGTTTCATAATTGGACTAAGTTTAATATTTGACGGCCCAATACTATTTCTAAAGGATATCCTATTTTTAATGATTTTTTTTCATTTTCCTTATAAAACGAGGATATGTTTTTTTGATAAGTATTTAAATAACTTTACATTAATATTAAATAAAAAGGATCATCGAAACCAATATTGATCTAATTCATAATATAAAAGCAGGTATATTATTATTCATAGACCAGTACCAAATATTTAACTCCATAAAGATTTTAACTTGCAATAACACATTAAAAGAAGCCATTTTCTCATTCATCGCCTCATACAAAATATTTAAATCCTTAAATATTATGGCTTGCAATAACACATATAGAAAAAGCCATATTTTAAATCATGGCCCAATACAAAATATTAAAGACAATTTCATATCCTTAAATCAATCCATGTTTCACCCCTAAAAAAAAAAATCAACCCATGTTTCAAGCCATCCTTCGAAAGATCTTCATTGTTCGTGGTTTAAATTCGTGAACAATATTTATTTTCGATAAATATAAATAAAATCGTGATTAAAAAGGTTTCATGGTGAGATAAGTGAAGCGAGCCTAATTTGATTTTTAAATTAAGATTGAATTTCAAAAGAAATTGAAAAGGAAAATGAGAAAACAAATTAAATTCACCATAAATTGCAATCTTTCTTCTCACATGGTCTGGAAACAGTCTCTCGATTTTTTCAAATCGGGGTAATGTTGCATACATCAAGCTCCCTCAGTACCACATCTCAGATGGGACTAAGCTGTAATGTTGTTGTTTGTTTCTTCTCACATGGCCAAGAGAAACTTTGCAATCTCAAAGGATTGAAGACGGCCATATTATTTTTCTTGGCTTGTTTCATTACTTTCAATTTCCTTCATCAATAACCCGAAGAGAGAAAAAAAAAGAAAGCATTAATTAGATTACTACATGATATGAAAGGAGACAGTTAGAAAAGGTGGAAGAAGGAATGGAGATTGGCAGAGAATAATAAGCTGCATGAGTAATTAAAAGAGTAGGAAATAAGAAGAGAGAGAGAGAAGAGTTATGTGGAAAGATGGGTTTTGTCATTTGTGTGTTTACTGTTTAGTGATCTCATAGCACATGATATATTTTACTCCACTAGTTATCAAAGATATATCTTAGCAAATGTCAAACTACGAATAAAGTATATTATTATGCGGGGTAGTTACCCAATTAGTTCAAATTTCATTAATTTGTTTCCATGAAAAAAGGAACCGAATTGCCAATTCAGCATAACAATATAATATTTTTTTGATTTGAAATATGATATATTCCTTAATATATTTTTTGACGTGGCTGGAAAAAATGATAGGAAAAAAAAATAACGAACTAACTAAAGAGCGAATCAGATCATGACATCTCATTAAAAATCTGAGATTTAAGGGGTGGGAAATCTTCCATTTTCTCTCACACATTGTTCCTTTAATTTTATATAATGTAAAGATTAAAGCTAGATACAATGATACAAATGCTCTTAACTTGGTACTGCTATAAAACCTTATTGTGATTAAATATCATTAACTGAACAAAACTAGCTAAATTGTGCTAAAATGAAATGGATTAAAGAACGTATTTTTAATTTCTAAGTTATGATGAGGATTGATGGCGATTCGATAAGTGAAAGTAGTTACACATGCCCGCCATTATAATCAAAAGTAAGGATTTATTAATGGAAAATGTATGAAATCTTGTCTTGGTACGTAGTGGATTTTAAAGTCAATATAAACTATGTGCAAATAGCATGCACAGAAGAAAATAAAGTATGAATTCTGGGTTCACACTGTTTAGGAAATTGGGACAACAGTTCCCAACAAAGAGGATACAAAAATGGACTTTCAGGTAGATTTGGTTTGTTGTTTATTCTACAAATATTCTGTAAGAGCTAAAAGACGGCCTTCATCGATACAGCTCTCCTTAGTACTAGCCCCTATCATATCCGTATCTTGAAAAGCTTAATGGGGTGTGCTCCATTTTCAAGTTTAGGGATCGGAGGAGATATCTTTCACTTGTCTCTCCTACGTACGCTAAACCGTACCAGTACGCAAAGACCGTATAGCTTCCCTCCAATCCAAGCTATATTCTCATGGATGGATACGCGCCTGCTTCCCTTTTTGTTTTGTGGAAAACATTGTATAATAGTCCATTAAAATTTAATCAACCATGCAATCACACTGTTTTCTTATTAATAAAAATAGATGATGAAATATTACTTTGGCATCAGTTCTTAAATTGGCATTGATACTTCTGAAATATCAAGATAGCCCAACTTAGTACTAAGATAGAACCATTCTATTCCTTAAGTAACCCCTAAAAATGAGCCTACGAGAGATGCTCATCAAATCACTGTAGTCCATTGTGTCTACAATTTTGGTTCATCAATCAGTTTAATTTAGGTCAAAAATATTCGATTCAGTTGATAAGTTATTTTAATAACTAGTTAGGATTATAGTTAAGCAGCATGTTCATCAATTAATTAAAGTAAGAGAGCACATAAGAATTTGTAACAACACTGGAGTACGTGCTGGCATGCTATGGTCAGAGAAGCTTCTAATCTTACTATGATTTGCCGTATTTTTACCCAAGTAGGAATTAGGTAAGCTAAACGAAACTTGACAAAAATGTAGAGTAGGTACTAATAACATAAGTTAAAGCTAAGCTGAAGAATAGTACTGTAGGTGTTTCAATTCTCGCTCTCTGCTACCTAGCATGGCTAGCAAATGCGATAACCCTAATTAGTCCATGTCCCATGTATTATGTATAACGTAACTGTGAGCACGGCTATCCTTATGGTATTGCTTATGAGCGAGCTAGAGATTTGAGAGTATCTATCATAGTAAATTAACAAAATCTTGTTATCTCTACATCAAGAAACCATATACAAGGTCTGTGTTGCAATGATTAAACTTGCAATTTGATGAACCAAATACATTAGTTTCTTCAACAAGAGTTCATTTTATTTATTTTTGTTAAGTGAAAGGCACGAAGCCGGTGAAAATTGAGCCCCCATCCATAAGATCGAGTTAGAGGTGTGCTCTCTACCAATCATTAAGCAAATCTTTCTTCTCAACACGATCAAGTTTATTAGTTTTGCTCAAAAGAGGTGCATTGAGTTTTTGTTCCTCAATTGTTCAAGAACTTTATTCCAACAAATTTATAGAAACACCACACAACTGGGAAGTGTGAGAAAAAACACTACTAAAATACAACAAGTCTTTAATACACTGGGTGTACGTGTACACCAGATGGATTTATGACTAATAATAAAAGGGATTGACTAATGACATTAAAAAGCTAACTAATAATATATGTTCTAATGTTTTGAAAAAAGCACCCGATGTACGTATACTCGGTGTAACTAAGAATTGGAGACAAGCTAGATGAATACATTTCAAGGCTTGCCTGAATTGTTGAGAATAAGAAAGTAAAGATTACTCGTTTTTTGAGCAGTTTAGGAAGCAATAATATAATTTTTTCCTAAAACAGTTCGATCCCTTCAAGGCCGTTAATGAATTACTACTTCTCTTCGCATTATATCCCCTCCCCAAAATCTATGATTC
>ONZK01000370.1:17392-43537 GCA_900322385.1 Pharnaceum exiguum | reverse complement strand
TTTTAGTCTTTTATACAGACTACAAAGTACAATTTGAATTATGCGGGATCAATAACCCGCCTAAAAGTTATAGAAAACAGTTGGAATTATTCTGTAAATTTATCAATGTCAAATATCGACTCTTCTTAAATATGGAAATGTAAAACGTGACAATTAGTTCTTAATTAATAAAGGGAACAGAAAAGAACTTCGGCTACTGGCGTTGTATAAAATTGACAACGTTGCTATCCAACATTGGAGTTGCTGAAGTGGTCAATGCATTGCATTTTCCAATGGGTGGTGAGTTTAAATCCACACAGTGATTTTTTTTATTATTTTTGGGCTAAATGTTACACATATTGCGAGGCCTAGTAGTCGAACCTGGGATGTTGTCTGTGGTTGGAAGTGTTAGTGACCAGCAATATCTGTGATGTCAGTGGGGGCAATTGTATGTCTATTTAAAAGAAGTGACTCAAATTGAATATTCCTGTCAGGCCGAGTTCGAAACTCGTTGGGGGCACCTAGCCCCATCGCAGTACGCTGGTTCCGTCACTGGTGTTATCATTGGGTGACCTCTGCATACAAAAGTTATCCGGTACACCCATGGTGTAATGCAGCTCTTGTTGCTATTACAAGTAATATCCCCTTTCTTTTTAAATAAATATCATAATGGACACATGATAAAAAAGGGCGTTGTATGATGTTATATAGACTTGCGTGTACCATATAATTTCATTTGCAATGAGGTTTGCCTGGGGCTAGTCTAAAGCGCATTCCCCATCTTCTCGTGCTAGTGCTACCGGCTTGGCATACCTATCTTGCGTCTGAGGTAGGTTTTTTAAAACTAAGGTAAGGAACCACATTAAGTTCCTTTTCTCATGTAGCTAGAATCATCCATTCCACTTATGATCTCATCTGCCTTAATGTCTAGTGGCAGCAATTCGGCTTGCATTTGTCAGTTTTGTGCGACTCAATAGCCAAGTAAACTTCTTTGTTTAGTACAGTATCTTACATTTCTTAATAACTTGCTTGGGGGGTCTGCAGTGTGGGGATTTTTTTTGTTGGTACTGCAGCTATATCTTTATTGCATGTCCTCTTCTGAATTTGGTTGTAAACTTCTTGTTGTGCCAGGGTGGGAAGAACTGTCATTGAGCCCTCTTGATTATGTGTTGGATCCAATTGTCTGTCTCTGTCAAACTTGTCAATGTGTTGACCACGTATCGGTGTTTTCTGGATTTATTATAGTTGTTCTAACCGATGCTGATCATATATATACGGTTGATTGTAGAAGTTTCAGAAAAAGTGGAACACTTATGGGGGTACGTATAGTGTAAAGCTACTTAGATGGACAGAAAACCATAAGAACCCTAGTAGTTGGCTACTTTTTTGTCTTATGGTTGTGGAGCACGCGCGGTTATGACTTGAAGAAGATACTCCCTCCGTTCCAATTTTATCTTCCACCTTTCCATTTTGGGCGTTCCACAATTACCTTCCACCTTCCTATTTTATTAAGAATCTGAATGAGCTCAACAGAACAAAAACCCTTATCAGTTATCACACAACACCAAATTTGCTTGTCTCTACGTCTTCCACATCCAACATACCCAATCATCAATAAGTCTAAAACTCAGCGCAGAGGTTTGGGGTTCTCCGCGCAGAGTTTCAGACTTATTGATGATTGGGTATGTTGGATGTGCAGGAGGTAAAGACAAGCAAATTTGGTGTTGTGTAATATGGGTTTTTGTTCTCTTGAGCTTATTTGTGGGAGGCTTTACTTCTTAGCTTCTTTGTGTGCAAAGTTGGGAGGGGCTTTTTGGGATTATCCACTTTCAATTGTACAACGCAATTGACACTTTTTTTGTATCTTTAAGAAGACATCTTGTCCTTTGAGGCTAAGTTGACACTTGTTATATAATTTATTTGTCTATGAAAAAAACATTAGAACCCTAGTATGTATATTGAGTTTTTACTGTTTTAAGTCCTAACACTCTTAGAATGACTATCCAAATGTAATGCCTCCTAAAAATTTATCTAAATAAAACATAATATTAATTGTAAAACTAGTAAATATATGCTATAATATTATTTTCTGATTTCCTTTCCTATTTGCATCAGCTCGTTTAAAAATTTATTCACACTCTGGTCAATAACTATGTGTGATAATTCAGATACATGGCTTGTATGTGATTTGGCAATTTTGCAAACAACTATATCTACCTGAGAGTCCCATATATAGTTTGTACTTTGTACTTTGTAAGGTGGAGCCACCAGATCCATAGATTCTGGTCCAATTTCAAATTAAGGTCAAATTTTCTGTCATTGCAGGGATTTGTTCATATGAACTGAAACTTGCTTAGTAGGCTCCTGGCCATTTTAATGTTCCCCACATTTTAGCTTTGCCTGTTGGAATACTGAGCTGACAATCCAGTTTGGCTTCACCGATAGGGATTGGAAATTTATTGAGACCCAAGTCGCATGGACATTAGTTATGGTCAATCCATGAGCCCACCACTTTATTACCCAATACAGTACATCTTCAGCTTCCGATATTTCGGCTCCTTAGAATAATCTCCGGGAAAGTTAACACTTCTGTTCTTTTCCATCATTGCCTATATTGCTATTCATGTGTTCCTATGTTCTTGGACTAACTTAACTGTCCTGGGGGTAGTTCTCATAAGCCTGTCTGCTTTGTAGGTTAAAAAGTATGCTTATCGAAGAGTTATGTTAATTTTAGAAGTTGCCAGCTGTAAATTTGCTGTGTGAGGCTTCTTGTGCATTTCGCCCTATATATCATACAGGGAAAAAATGTTCATGTGATTGATGGAGTTGATGATATGGTATTATTGCCCAAGATTATATACTCTTGGAGCATGTTTGGTCATGCTTTTGAAATAATTGGTACTTTGGTTCATTTTTCTTATTCATCATCCTCTTTCACCATCCTCATTCCTCATCAATGAATTGGTTTTCATTAAGCTAAAAGAAGCCCCAATTAGTCCTTTCAGTAATCAAATCCAAAAGCTTTCACTTGGAGTTTTTGTTTTTGGCCATTGTTGGGAGTACTTTTTGGCTTCCGTTAAGTTCAATTCTGATGGAGGTAGAGGAGGAGAGATAATGGACATCAAAATAATAGACAAAAGCATTGTTGTAGAAACTAGGCCAGGCATGTATTTTAATAGGATTTACTAGGCTGCTGTAGAGTTCGTCCTCGTGTAAGAATTGTCATCTTGAAAAATGTGTGCGTGTTTGATCTTTGGCATTCTGGATTTCTTCTTGATTAGTACCTTTCTTTTGCAGACTGATTGGGAAGGTGGATTCTTTCCTCTCACTATTCATTTTACTGAAGATTACCCTAGTAAGCCACCAAAGTGCAAGTTCCCAGCTGGGTTTTTTCATCCTAATGTCTATCCATCAGGAACAGTGTGTTTGTCAATTCTAAATGAGGACCAGGTAGGTGTTATTGTTCTTCCCTTGTTGATTAATATTTGTGCTTTCTGGTGAAACTGAGTGGTTGATTTGTTACTGCAGGATTGGAGACCAGCAATCACTGTGAAGCAAATTCTTGTTGGCATCCAGGATTTGCTGGACGAGCCAAATGTTAATGATCCAGCTCAAACAGATGCGTATCATCTTTATGTTCAGGTACAATTGATTTTTTCTTCTTTGGAATTTCGGCTGTTACAATTGAGCAGCTCTTTTGGGGAAGCTAATATTTGTCAATTTGCAAGTGCAGGATAAACCTGAATACAAAAAGAAGGTGCGGCTTCAGGCCAAACAATATCCTCCTGTGGTCTAGATGTTACCTCTAGTAGAAGCCTAGAAGGTTGTGTGAAGCCTCCGTGGTTGAGGTGTGTAGGGATTTGTCAATCTGTCAATTGTTAATACTTTCCTTTTGTCTAATTATGCATGGCTTGCTAGTAAGTATCGTTGTTATGTTGACTACTTGTCAAACTGTCAATTGTTCTCACAACGTTGTGATAAAATGGCTTGACCGTGATTGGTCTCTTGGGATTTATTCTCGTTAATGTAAGTTGCATGCAAGATATTACACTTCTTTTGGCTTCGATAGCTTACGTTGCCTTGTTTGCCTGGTTGTATCTTTTATATTGTAGATGGAGCTATCTAGTTAACAACAGATGATTTTGTGGTGTCTTTATGATGTGATCATGCTGCTAATGAGAGCTTCAATGTTGTATTTGTAGTTCGGTACGTTTACCTTTATTAAACACGTGAGCTCTAGTCATTGCCGTATTGTATTTTTACCACTAACACGTCCAACTCCTTCAGTTTACGTACCTTAAAATTTGATGACACCAACTGATTAACATTATAACCATATTACCTCTTACTGTAGGAGCCCTGATTTGCGGGCTGCCAGGTTGCATGTTTTAGTGTTGCATATTTCAGTGTCGGATGCTGCATAACATGACTATCCTTTCTCGTTGAGAGATTGTGAAACCACTGTACTGCGAAAATCTTCTGGATTTTCTGATGCAATGTGATTACTGATCAGAATACTGTGTGTGTGTGTTTTTTTTTTGGGGACGAAGTATTAAAAGTTGTAAAAGAGGAACTCCAGAGCCAGAGGGCGCCTATTGTTTTTTTTGGTAATAATCCGGATGCCGACAAGAATTTGCTGAACAAAGCTAGTCCTGTTCTACAAAGTACAGTACGGAAAACATCTAAGCAAGGCTGTGCGCTTTCCCTAATAGAGTTTCATTTCTACGGACTTTTAACACAAATATAAATACTCAAACAAATGGATAACACGAATTCTAGTCGTAGTTTATTTGCCTCCGGATCTTGCATCCATAACCAAAGCATGCAATACTTGATTAGAGTAACTCCGGAAGTTTCCTTTTCCAAGGTTTCATCGTAAAAATATACAGCCGGGTTTACTGTCAGGGGGGAGTGGAGGAGGAGGATCAAGTAGTCAAGGTCTTCCTATAAGGTGAATTCCTTGTTTTGTTGGGAGGTTTAGCTTTCACTTTCTGAGGCATACATATCAAGAACTTCGGCCGTGAGCTGATGGTTCTAGTGTTCACTTTGCAACCGGTGACTCTGATATTGTCTGATTTCTGCCACAAGCTCTTTGATGTCATTATTAGATGAGCCACCTACCGAAACAGCCTTATGTGCTAGGTTCTTAAACATATTCACCCTACCATAGATTTCCTCTCTCTCGGTCCCAGCATACATCACTCTTGTGACGGCTGCTTTTATCTTCTCCTTCTGAACCAATTCTGACTCGTCCGTCGCCCATTGTCTCCATGTTGGATTCCCAACTTCTACACCAATTTTATGTACTTGCGTCACGAGCTTCTCGTTGTAGAATTGCTCAGCAAAAATTGGCCATGTGATCATTGGTACTCCTGCACACACCCCTTCAAGGATCGAGTTCCATCCACAATGAGTCATGAAACCTCCAATGGCCTTGTGCTCTAGAATCATTTCCTGTGGAGCCCACCCTTTCAGCACAAGGCCTTTCCCACTTTCTTTCATTTTCTCTTCAAATTTGTCTGGCAGCCAATAGTCTTCACCCTGTTTTTTGGTTAGGTCTTCATTCGATTTGATAACTTTTCCTAGAACCCAAATGAAAGGGCAGGCTAAAGCTTCTAGTGCTCCAGCCATTTCACTAAGTTGAGGCTTTGTAAATTGAGTCAAACTTCCGAAACAAATGTATAGAACCGAGCGGGGTCTCTTCGATTTTAGCCATTTGAAACAACTTTGTAAATTAGGTGTTGAGACATCTGCTTTCGGACCATTGTTATTTAATGTTCTTCTGAACAAAAGCAATGGCCCAATATGCCATGACTTGATAAGCATCGTTTTCCTGAAATAGTCCGCATAACTAGACTCTAATTCATAGAAGCTGTTCATTAGAACACCAAAACTCTTCCTCTGTGCCTCCTCGAGCCTTTCAAACAACGCACTGTAACTCGTCTTCCCTTTGGCAATGTCCTGCAGCTCTGATCTTGTCATAGTTATCTTGTCTGGTAAATTTGGCACTATAAATGCCTCACTTTCTGTATTCACCTTATCATGGGGTCGATAACTTCCAAGGGAATGGCAAACACAAGATTTAAAGAAAGAGCTGCCACTAAATTCAATCCGTGGGATGCCGAGTTTCTGACCTACTTCGACGGTCCAGGGGTACAGGACATCAGAAACTATGCAGTCTGGCTTGCTTTGGACCAACATTTTCTCAAGCTCAGGCCGCAGCAATCCGATCGCCTCAAGAAGTTTGAAAGAACTTTCACGGGTTGGTGTTGATATGAGGTTTTCACAACCTTCCGGTAGACCAACTTCCTTCAAAGGAAGGGTGATAATGAGAAACGCAAGTTTGTTTCCCAATTTGGTATCCGTGCTGATATTCTTTCCAAAGTTAGAGGCGTTTGCCGCGGTTGTTATGATGGTTCCTTTGATGCTTCCTTCAGAGGCAAGTGTCCTGGCCATTTCTATCATTGGCATTATGTGACCTGGTGCTAAGAAAGGCAAGAAAACTACGTGCAGCTGCTGTTTTTGGTGTTGGGTATTCATTTTGAGTGTTCTCCTAGAGAAGATGGGAAGGGAAGCGGAAAAAGAAAGGAAAAGAAGACAGATCTTGTTGTTCAAGCGCTAATATTCATATTCTACGTGAATTACGCTGAATTACATCCTACCAGCGGTCAGCGGAATGGTAGGGATGTCAAACATCATTGCATCTCTTGTTAGTTCTGATGTTGTCGCGGATCTCGCATTTTCTTTTGGAGCTGAAATTTCTTTGGCTAGTTTTGTTGATTTGTTCTCTGCTCGTTCTGTCTTTCTTAGGACTTGGACATGTGACAATTTTTTTTAATTTAGACATGGGATAATTTAATATCACATGTGACATGTCCACAATTGAAGGATCGCATTCATCGGTTATGCTCTTTTCTTTTGTTTTTTGAGGGGATCATTCATAGTTGCTTAATGCTTATGGGGAAAATTATACATTACATTTAGCTGTATCGTGGCTAATTGGGGGCCAAAAGACTAGTTAACAATTGACTCCTTTTCTTGGTTTGCTGTTAATTAACAATTGACTTTGAATTTGCGACCCTGCCCGACTGTCTCTCCGCTTATGCACAAAATGTATTTACCTCGTCCTCATATTTAATTTTTGTACGAAAGGACTAATAAGAAGCTACAACCCCTTCCCCCCTTCTTTCTTTTTTCTTTCTATCTATGCTACAACCGGAGACCGTCAGTTAGTATCCAAAACAATTTCAAACAAATCTGCCTCTAACTCCCCATCAGAATCATTCATCTTAAAAATGCGACTGCTGCTCAGATCAGTTCTTCTATTATTGACCGCACTATGATTTAGCCATTCGGCATTAATCCTTCCAATAGAAAAAAATTCCCTGCTGTCGTCGTCCCCCAAGGCTGCAACCGTTGAGTTCATCACTGGATTGATGAAGCAGGGATTTGCTGTCCGTTGGGCATTGGCCTCTGAATATTTGAATTTACTTTGGCCTAAGTTGACAAGAACTGAAATCTCTACATTTGCTGCTATAACAGGATATAATGGCATTAAGAAATCATCGGATTTGCAATGTATCACATGCATCAGCTCCGAGTCGAGGGTGAAGAAAACCTTCTTCTTGCTAGGATCATATCCGCATCCAATTACTTTCCCAGTGTTCGACCAATCTCCGCTTTCGGATTCATATGCAAGCTTCATGCCTAAGAGGAACACGGTCAGTAATATACACTGTTAACCGTATAAAACATAAGAAATGGGCGGTGTTCAGGACTTCTCTACGGCCAAATATGTACCGATCGAATATTTTAATGGTCACCTACCGATCAATTGATCGAACACCAACAAATTATATTGAATTCGTTAATCATTAAACGAAATAAAACAGAATCAATACTAAAATATTTAAAAGAAGAAGGTCGCATGATTGATTTTATTCCATTATGCAAGTCATATCAATATTCGTTATTCTATTGCTGATCTTGACATAAAAATTTTTGGGCTCAAAGGGTGACAATTATTGTAGTGATTAGAGAAATTCAGCGACTGGGATATATGCTTCCTTTCTGAAATCATTGTGCCTGGAATTTAAGCCGATATTGGTTGCCAATCAACGATCAACAACTGCAATAGTAATAACCACTGTTTATGCAGCGTACAAGGATGAACCATGAACATATAGTCTCGTTTTTCATGTTGCACAGTGTCGTACAACAATTCAGCCTACTTTCAGTTCATTCTATTCCGATTGAAAATAAATCCCTTATGATCAAGTAAAACCCGCAAGACTAACAAGTTGACAACCTTGGTTTTTTTTGCAGTGGGCTATAGATATGTTTCTTTTGAAAGTGCCTAGAGAAAAACTGGCGATTTCTTGTTCAAACTAAACAAAAAAAATTACAGAGAAAAGAAAAAGTACTTACCAGAAAGAAAAACAGAGCCATTGGAATTGAAACCAACAGAGCCCGGGTAGGTGCCGGGCATCTTTGCTGATGTCAAAAAAGGAGACCCACCAACGGTCAGTCCCAACGACATTTTAACAGCTTCCTCATTGTTTCTCCTTTTACTATTAACATTGCCGCCAAATTTGAGCTCTTCTAACGCGTGGGACCCAGTCCTTAGAATAACACTTTGACTTGAAGACGTAGAAACATTCTGATGAATCAGCTTTGCCTTCTCAATTTCTTCCTCACCATTTTTAATCTTAGCCATTGATTTACAACCATCGCCATCAGAGTTCCTGATCAGTGTGATCTCGAAGTATGCTTCTTGTGGAAACGAGGGGTGGGGGCCAGGGAGAGGAAGGGCCATCCTGACAGTCGATTTAGCTGATGTGTGATTATTACTTAAGCGATTAAAACGTATCTTCTGCATGAAGTCTACCGTTCCTTGCCCTACTTCCCAGGTGAACTCAACCGGAGGGGTAAGGTTGCGATCACCTGCGACGCGGAGACTGCGAAACAGGGATAGTCTGACAGAGGGAGATGACGCGTAGTTGGTGAATGCGAATTGTGACCATCCATTCTCCACAGCTTCAGTGATCAACTTTGGATGATCAGCCCAATCGAAGACGCCTTTGGTTGATGCTACTGCTGAAGATGGTGATCTCCGAGGGAACATGCTATAGCTTGTGCGTCTAGCGTAGCGGGTTCTGTCTCCTTCAAGAGTCTTAAACGCTGCAGCTTGTGGATGAAGCTCTGTTGTGGCAGCTGCTAACTGTAGCTCCAGCTTCTTGGCAACGGAACGGCGTCGCATTATGAGAATTACAATGATGATGGTTACTAGTAGTGTAAGAGCAAACACGGCTGCAATCACAGCTTCAATCCATCGCAACATATCTTTAATTAGTTTATTCAGACGGGAAGTCAAGTACCATAATATGGCACTTATTATTGTGAGATTTGGGGGATTTGAAAAGTAATGGAATGACCAGTATCATAGGAAAAGGCATAGGTGAAATATAATCCTAATTGATAAATCATAATAATAACAAAAGTATGCGTGGACCTGGACCAGCAACATATTCAAGAAAGGTAAGCAGAAGAGATTCTAGAAATAATGTTGAACAACTCTCATAGGGTAATATTTCTTACATTAATTTATTAAAGGAAACCAGTTTTTTTTTTTGGTTAGGAAGGAAACCAGCTCTTTGCCTGTACATGTCTCTAGGGGTGATAACGAGTCGAGTCGAGCCCGAGCTTGGGTAGTCTCGGCTCGGCTCACTACTTTTTTTGGTGGGCTCGGCTCGAGCTCAAAGCTCGTCGATCTTTAAAATTGAAGCTCGGCTCGGCTTATAAAAAATTCAGCGAGCCCGAACCGAGCCCGAGCTTATGTTGTCGAGCTAAAAAAACTGACGAGTTTTGGAATTCGAGCTAAAAAAAACTTACGAAGTTTCGAGCTCGAGGTTAAAGCTGATCATGTGATTGTACCTTATTAAAAATAATGCTGGAGTATAAATGGTTGTAGTCACATAAATAAGTCTAATTATACATCGTATGTCACAAGATCGAAAGCTTCCATTAATATAAATGTCTTTTTTTTTTTAACAATTAGTATATTGACTTATGACTTATTTATTTATTATGTAAAAAATACATCGAGCCATCTCGTGAGCTTTCCGAGCCGAGCTTCACTTGGCTCGGCTCGGCTCAAGGCAGAGGTCGAGCCGAGCCCGAGCTTGGCTTGAGCTTACTCGAGCTGAGCTTTGACCGAGCCCAGCCCGAGTAGCTCACGAGCCGCTCGGCTCATTATCACCCCTACATGTCTCCACTGATTCTAGTTTTATATAATGGCTGCACCTAAGGGTGTAAATGAACCGAGCCGGCTCAGTAAGCCCTCAGGCTCAATTCGGTCAAAGATAAGCTCGGCTCCGACTCGGTCCATGGTGAGCTCGAGACGGCTCGCTTGTCAAACGAGTCGAGCTCGAGCCGAGGGTAGGGCGACTCGGCTCGTCTTGTTATTTATTTATATATTTTTGTGGATTTTGCAAATATAAATATTATATAATTTAGAGACATAAGTCAAGGGAAGGGATCTAGTACTAACTACTCTATAGGGTGCTAACCTGCTAACCCAATCTAGACCGTCCGATCTTCAGATCGACGGCTCCCATAAATCCAAAAACAAAATAGAGCAGAAAATTGGGAAAATAAACCTCGCGCGCGCGTCCCCCCTTCATTAAGGGTATTTTCATCTTTTCGCAACAGAAAGGGTAATTTCGACATTTACTAATTCCCCCTTCTGAAACCCATTTATCTGGTTCCTATATAAACCTCCCCAAACCCCAATAAACACATGTTTCCCTCATTTCCCTCAATTCCACTCTCTCTCCTCCCCTGCTCTCCCTTCTCTCTAGCGAAGCTTCGTCTCATATCACCGTCGTCAACTTTCTCTCTCTACGACGGCGACCGCAACGCCACCTCACTACGACGCCAACAGCCTCCTCTCTCACTCTATTCTCTCTCTTCAGTTATTCTCGATAGCATTCTCTCTCCTCTTAGTTCCTTCTCCATTCGAATGTAAGGTATTTTTCTCTCTCATTTTCATTTTTACAGTTTTGTTTCAAGTTTCTCTTTAGGTTTTCAATTTTGTTGCTTTTCTTTCCATAAAAATTTTAAATGTTAGGGTTTCAGAAGTTAAATTAGGTTTTTGTGTGTAGCTTTTTAAATTTTGTATGCAGGACTCGTCGGAATCCACTGTCTCCCCGCCGTCACTTTTTGTAAGTTTTGTGAAACTATAGCTTTTCCTTTCAAGTTATCTGATTTCCGTTTTTTTTCCTTTCGTTCATATTTTTAATTTGCTCCTGATTTTCTTTTTCTTTTTTTATTTATGCAGGTGTTTTTTTGGAGATTACATAACTCTCTTCTCCTTCAGATCTGATTTTTTTTCCACATTTGTAAGTGTTTATTGAAACCCTAGCTTTTTTCTATTTTTTTTTGTTGTTTTTGATTTGTTTCTTACAGCCTTTTTTTCTTTTTTCTGTATTATGTTTTTTTCCCATATTTTTCCCTGATTTTTTTTTGTCTAGAAATTGCTAGACTTCTTATTAGTGCAATATATGCTGCAAAAAAAATTCTTGTTAAATGATTCAACTATGGATATGACTAGTGACTAAGTGGATGTTGTTCTTTTGTTACACAACCTCGAACTTTTGTTCCAGGATCGTTGGCAGCACCTTGTTATTCTGTTTTGACCACCTCGTGCTTTGTGAAACAGCACCTCGTAATTCTAGTACGAGAACTTCGTATTTCAAGCACCTTGTATTTTGATCAAAAGTACCTCGTACTTCTATTATGAACATGTTGGACTTTGTTTTTTTTGCGCCTTCTACTTTAGTTTACCACCGTACCTAGTACTTTAATTGTGAACACTTCGTAGTCCTATTTATTGTACCTCGTACTTTTGTTGTGAACATGTCGTACATTTGTTTACAACACCTCGTACTTCTCTTAAAATTACCTTGTATCTTGATGAGTGCATTTTATGCACGATTATATGATGTATTCTCCCTTATTTTGTGTTTAATTATGTAGCTCATATGTACTTTTGAGTGCATTTGAGTTAATTATTGTTCAAGATAACTATGCATGGTATTGTGTGTTCTTGTGTGTAGATTTGATGCAATATTTGAGGAAAAAGAACACTTTGTTGATTGGAGAAGGTTGGAGCATGATGGGAGAACAATTGGAGCAAAAGGGGTTAGGAAAGAATAAGACGCTTACCTGCGTCTTTTTACGCTTCGTTGCGTCGTCTTTTGATCATTTGGTTAGACGACATATGACGTACAATAAAAAGAAGATAGAGGCAGATTTTTACACGGGGTACCTGCATAAAAAGACGCTTGGCCGCGTCTTTGGAAGACCTCCTTTCTTTTCCACGTTAAAGCGCTAGGCGCTACTTATTTTTATTTTTTTTATTTTTTTCTTCTTTTCCTTTTTAATTAATTAGAAGAATAAAAGAGAAAACCCTTTCCTCTATTCATTTATTTATTTTCTTTAGACTTCCCTAGTTTTTACAGATTCTCTCTCTAGAATTGGGTTTTACCATTGTTGATTGAAGATTAAGGAGAAGACTTCAAGACTCCATTATATTCATCAATTGCAAAGAGTTTTTTTCTTCATCCCTTTCCTCTATTCATTTATTTATTTATTTTCATTTGTTTATCTTTGTAATGGTTGATATGATGATTAGGGCTTCTTTTACAACTATGTGTGAGTAGTCTCTTTAATCTAGGATGGGTGAAACCCAATGACTTGATTTTATTTATGGTTTAATTAGAATATGTTGAGATTGTTTATACTCTTGATTTAATTCATATGTGCCTAGTTCTTGTGGTTATGTAGGGCCCCATAATTACTTGAACATAGATAATTGAGTGATGGACTGAGAGGGGAAATTTATTATTTGAACTTGTGGATTGAACATGATAAATTAGGTCACGAAAGTAGTTCTAATTGTCATGAGATAGAGTGAATATTCGTACTTAATGGGTTTGAGTTAATTCAATTACCACGAGAGTAGGAGTTGTTTAATTCGAGCACGTTATTATACTTTGAGAGAAGATAATGATCACATTAGTATATTCGTCTTCTAGAGCATAACAATATCAATATAGGAAGATTAACCATGTTAATATCAGTTGTCATTGTGGTGGATCCTAATCCTAGGTTGTTTTAATCATATTAGTTTCTCCCAATTCGAAAGTCAGAATTTGATGATAGTTTAGCTTAGCTAGTTTAGTTATTAGATATATTCTCCTCAACTCAATTTCATTGTCTAGATAATTGGTGATTGATATAATTGGGCTTAACTACCGTTCCTCAGGGATTCCACCCGTATTTGCATCGCTAGCTATAACTACGCCGTGCGCTTGCGGATTATTACTATCATATCTCAGTTTACATTCAACCATCCAACCATCCAAGTAGATACTTTTGTTTGTTTCCGTAAACCAACGGGGTCTTGTTAGTCTTGGCCTTTTTTGGTCTGATTAGCTTGCATAGGTCATACTTTTCTATTCAATCTCATATTTTGAGTCTTGTCTATTAATTGAGCTTTGCATGAGTAAGATGAAGTTTAGATCGTCAACAGATATGTTCTCTGCAAGTTTTGTTTCTTGTTCTGGTGAGTTAGGATCTGGATTTGACTGAACAATGTTTTGAGAGATGGTGCTGTTAGCCTTAGTCTTAGTCTTTCAGAGTAGGCCTGACACGACCTGCGTAGGCATGCATTGGCCGCCCTAAAACATTGCTCATATAAACAGGGTATATGTTCTCCATTTTTTGGTCTATTCAGTACTACGTTAAAATATAGGTGGCTTTGTTTTGTTTAGATGCTAAATCCTATACATTGAACCTATTTTAAAGTATTTTATAAATACGGGGTTTCACACAAGGGTACTCAAGTAGTGGTTACATGGCATAAATGGATATGAAATAGATACAATATTCCTAAACATTCATTCATATGCTGGTTATTGATATAGGACAAACTGCAAACTAGGCAAAGATTGTCTAAATTCATCCATAGTATATATGCTGTGTGTCCTTTATGTGATTGCTACCCAGAAACTGGTGGTCACATTTTCTTCAAGTGTGAAGTTAATTAGCCAGAGAATATTGCAACTATGAAAGAGCAGAATAAAGGTCTCACATAGCCAGAGAATATTGCAACTATGGAAGAGCAGAATGAAGGTCTCACATAGCCTGAATGGGTAAGTGAGTATATGGAGATGGATTGCAAGGAAATTTAAAGGGAGCAGAGAGTAGAAGAAAATTTACTTGGCAAGCTTTGCTGCTCTTGTGTACGAGATATGGATTCCAAGGAACAATGTTGTATGGGAGATGAAGATCGAAAGACCACAAGCTCTCATCACCAGATTATGCTTTAATGTTAGGTTGAGAATTAAAAGTCTCAAACAAAATGTAAATTCAGTGCAAACTGAATAGAATTATGATATTTTGTAGTCAGATTGATAGCAATTAGTCAGGAGTGTTAAATATAACACTGATTGTAAATTGTAAAACGATGAGAGGTTGGTTGGTTTCTGGGAAATAAAAATATCATATTTACCAAAAAAAAAATATTGTTATCCATTAATAATTTCCAAAGAAGTTTACTAATCAAGACTTTATTAACATTTTCCATTTTCGTAGATCTAAACCTCAATATTTTTTAGCTTGGCATATTGTATCCTATACAACCAAAGGGAGACTTTTTTTACGATTGGAAGTTTTCCAAAAAGGTCTCTATTTAGACTGTCAATATTACATGTAGTTTCTTTCGGTATTGGGTACATTGCATTAAATATGATGGTATAGTTTCACAATGACATTAAATAAGAATTATTCTTCCATCTTTTGAAATATTCGCAGTTTTCCAATGTTGTAGTTTGGCTTGGATCTTGTTCGGAAGAGAACTAAAGTCACTTTTTGCTCCTTTATCCTTTGTAAAAAGGCACCCGAGATATCTTCCTAATCACAATTTACGTGGAATATTCAAATAGTCAGACAAAGAATGTTTTCTTTGAGTACTTACTTGTTTAGAAAAAAGCATAGAAGATCTATGAAAATTTACCATTTGTCCAAACTGATTGCAAAAAAATTGAGCATTGATTGCACTTGTCGACAGACGGAAGGTTTGGCCTTACAAAACAGAAGTGTATCATCTGCAAACATTAGGCATGGAATGGAGATAATATTTTTTACTAGTTTCATGCTGATACCACTATTAGGAGTTTGAGAAGTATCAATCTAACGGGAAATAAAAACTTCCATACAGAGAATAAAAAGATACGGTGAAAGCGGATCACCTTGTCGTATACCTCTAGTAAGCGTAATAAATCCTTCTGGTTAACTATTAATAAGAAGAGAATATGAGACAGTTTCTACACACATTTTAATCCAATGTTCCATTTAGCATGAAAACCAAAATTATGCAAAGTTTGATAAAGGAAATCCCATTCAATTTTATCATATGCTTTCTCCATGTCTAATTTAATCGCACACCAACCAGTTTTATCTTTGGAAGTTTTAAATTTATGTAACATTTCTTGAACAATTAAAATATTATTATGGATAGAGCACTGAGGAATAAGCGCTCCTTGAAGAGGGCTAATTAAATGATCAAGAATTGGTCGCAATCCATTAACAAGAAATTTTGAAATTATTTTGTAAAATATATTACAAAGACTTATCGGGCGATATTGACTAGTGGTCTCTAGAGAAGAAACCTTCAGTATGAGAGTTGAGTTGTTTTAGTAAAATTCCTCAATTAAAGAACAGAAGAATTGTTTTAGAAACATAAGGTCCAATAATGGGACAATAGGATTGAACAAAATGATGCGAAAAAACCATCAGGTCTGGGAGCCTTATCAGGGTTTATTTGAAAAACAACAGTTTTATTTTCTTCCTCTGTAACTGGTTTAATAAGTTCACAGTTGTGGGCATTTATTACTTTCTTTTTAAAATTTTCTAAAATTAGATGACGATTAGAAGAATTTGCAGAGGTAAAGCATTTTTTGTAGCCAATACAAAATTGTTCTACTATGTGCTGTTATTGGTATGCCACATATTATTTTTTTTGGATTATATTGATGAACAATTTACTTCTTTTTGCTTTATATTTAATATAAAATAGTTTTGAATGTCTTTCTCCTTCTGTGAGCCATTGCTTCCGTGCATATTGACCCCAGGCCAATATATTTGATTAAAAAGTAATAGCTTTTCGTTGACAAAGTAGTCTTTCATAAATGCAAATAGAGCGCATGTCTGTAGGATTATGGATAAAAATATCTTCAAAAGTAGCCAATTTTTAGCATTAAATTCAACTTATAATGTAATGATTGAATTTTGTTTGATGTCATTCCTTAAGGGCAATTCTGAGTCTTTTTAATTTTTGAACAAAAGTAAACATAGAAATGCCAACTATGTGAGTTCTCCAGACCTTTTTAATAATACTAGCATGCTATAGATGTGTTTTATGAGAAAGAGCATAATATTTTATGGTACCTTTATATTAGAAAATGTTTAAAATGATTAAGGAACCACCTAAGGACAATATTACTATACCAAATGAAACCTAACAATTCATTGAAAGCACAACCAAAGCTATAGGTGTTGGTTTTGATAATTAAAGAGATCATAGCAAAACATAGTATAAACTCAGAATCATATTTTCTAAAATTCATATTTATCAATACGTCATAATTCATAGTTAATACAACATAAACAATATTAAGCAAAAAAATATTTCAAATATATTATAACGCTCAATTATCCAGCCAAAACAAATAAAGTAACACAGGGGAGCAAAAAAAATTAATTCTCTCTATCTACAACACGTAAAAATACAAATCTAGCAATAGTAGACCTCTACTAAAAGCGTTTGTGGCATAAGAGCTAAAGTGAAGCCAGCTTAGAATATTTTTAAACTATTTTGAAAAAAATACTACGCACATGAACGAAACAAAAAACTAATCATCATTGAGTTGTACGAGCTTTTGATACTTAAATTTCATAGTTTTTAATTAAGTGAGTTCAATTTAGGTTAACTTATTGGTTTTGTGAGTTAATTGCCATTAATAAAACTATTCTAATATAAAGCGTGCTCGCATAGAGAAGACAATTAGAAAGTGGATTTGAAAATTAAGGAACATTGATGAGAGATTAATGTATGATATATGGAAGATTTGTCGTGATAACATTTGTTAGGCGGTGGGAAGTTGCCTTTAGAATACTGTAGTACTAATATTAAAGGTTCATACTCCTAGTTGATGTAGGGTTTTTGTTGAGAGGTTTATATATGGAGAGGTAGTCAAATAGAGTAAGTGGGCTATGTTGGGAAGAGTTGTTGTTATAGAAGAACGTGTTTTCATCGATCTTTGTCTTAAAAAATATATATGCTGGTAGAAGTTGAAGAGGCTTTCAACTACGGGGAAGCGTCTCTCCATTGAAATGAAGCGATTCACAAAAGGATTTGAAGATGGTGGTATTGGGGGCTTTCTCAAATATAAAACCAATATAAGATTGTTAGAAATTATTAGCAATTTTTTTAAAGTGTAGTAGTACGTAGTTTTTATAGTAATCTATTGTTATCGTTTGTAGTTTAATAATAAAAAAAATTTGTGGTGATCCATACTACATACCATTTAAAAATCCGCGTGTTAAATTCCTAAGAGGTTAATTCAACTTGAATTCAAAATTTTAAAATAACTTTTATAACTTGAATATAATTTAACTTATGAGTAATTCATTGTATATTTTAAGATTAATTTAGATTACATTATATTAGACTGTAATGGACTCAATCCTAATTGTAAGTTGTAAAACAAAAAAAACTCTTCAACTAAATCACTCATCCTAAACTTAAGTGGATAAAATGACTAGAAAAATAAGATGTGGATAACAATGTGTAGCTATGGTTTTAATACTGGGGTATTTCCACGCTTGATGATGTAAACCTAATATGTATTTGGCATCTGTTTTAATACTCTTAATGTTGACGGACGTTTAATAGCTCGAGAAACGGGATTCGTAGTCATTTCCATCACTTTCCCCTCTCTTTCCTTATCATTTTCATATGTAATACTTCCATATTTGCCCTTTAATTGATTGATTTTAGCACATTAATGGTTAATAGTCAATTAATTTAGTGCCCAGTCCATTTAACCGAACCCAGTCCATAAGAACAGGTCCCGCCCACATAAAAGATAGACCAAACTTCCCTACTTAATTAATTAATTAATTAGTTCCTGAGAAGAATTAATCTAAATTCTATCTCCCACACGCATACCGAGAATAAAGCCGACCCAAACACTACTAATCGTATCCGGATAAAGGCATAAAAAGCAGAAAAAAAGAATGTTGGTCGAGCTCTGCCATATGGCACCCTGCAGCTGACGCCTATGGCATCCGGACCCGAAGGGTTGAGGTGGCGTCCATGTGGCATGCCACGTGGGCAGTGCTTCACCCTCACATAGGTACACGCACGACTCTCTTCCCAAATCCGATCCGATAACTCAAAATTTATTCTGTTTTATCTTCTAGATCCTTCTTCAGCCGGCAAAACCCCCTATAAATACCCCTTCTAAGTTGACATTCAAGGGGCGCTGCATTTGCTGAATGCATCTCTTCTGTCTCCATCACCTAGCTTAGCATTAATAACTTAAAATAAACCTTCTTAAGGTCCCTAGTCACTGGTAATTTCATTCACGTAACATCAATAAGCATAAGCATAATCAAGCAACCTAACATTGGAATATTGCATCTAGCTCATAATAAGGGTCTTATTATATACCTCCGAATCAAGTAATGAAGGCACTCACCTATCTCCTCTCTTCCCTCTCAAAAACTACAATTTCAATTTGGGCATTGTCAATAATCACCTATATTTGCAACATAATCATATAAATGTACAAAGTGGTCATATTAACATATAATACGGCTTTTATGTGTTAATAATGGAATATTGTTGCATGTTTACACTTGGCTAATAACAAATTGCATGTGATTTAAGATGACTTAACTTAAATAATATTGTTTTAGTTTGTTTAATTAATCGAGTGGTTGAAGCGCATATAACTGAATTAATGAGTACAGTTAGTAGAGGTCCAAATTTTACCCCCGAACCACTACAGTTTTTCTGGTTAAAACCTTGCTTGCCAACTGTCGCTTCCGTATTCTCCCTTTCAAGTAAGTATTGGCGAGCAAGAGACATTTTCATTTACATTATCGCATAGCATATAGCAACATAACTAATATTAAAGGTTTTCTAATTGTTTTTCTAATAGGAATAAATACTAATAATAAAATTGGTGGCGACTCCTTAGCATCAGCATTCAAACCTACCCAACGGGTGCACAATCGGATTTACCTAAGACGAAAGAGGTTCATTTTCCCTAGGCGCGGGGCCCAGGCGTCTACACAATGCAATATTTTATTGACATTGCTTTAAAATACACTAAACAATAAATCATTGAACTCAATTTGGTTATTAACTTGGAAATAAAACTTCTTAAACAAATACTTTTGAGCTTTAATTGAATGAATTTTATCTTAGAACCTGTGGTGGACTCGTGGATAATGGTGCCTAGTCTTAATTCACTTCAAGTATAACTCGATAATGAAAAATGACCCCGCCCCTTGACTTCTTCGCAATCTAACATTTATATAAAAGAACAACGATGTGAGAGAAAATATTACTCCCCTCCCCCCTTAATAGGAAAAAAATATTAGGTGTAATTCATCTATTGGTGGCACAAGCTTAGGTGGAGCTTATGTGGAGAGTACATACTACATTTTCGATTAAAAAAAGAGCTGAAATGTTTGTCTGCTTCCTTTAGACGCCAAACGTTTTGAGTAGAAAATAAATTTTGAATTTGAAATTTTAACCATATTTTTAGGAAAGATTATTAATATTGCATGATATCAGGAATCTAAACAAATTTTAGAAACAAATTTTAAGAAAAGTCCTAATTAGGCGCTTCAAATCAGCAAAAGAGATTTACTAGCGTTCATTCCTTCTCCTCAAACAAGAGCCACAGTACTGTTCATCTCCCCCAATTCTTTTACTCTCTGCCCCCCTCCCCCCTTCTCCCTCTATTTCATGGTTTAATTTTTTTAACTGCCCTTCTTAATTTCTACAACCCTTGCTTTATTTAACAGGTTATGACTGTCCATTCCCTTTTCTTCGTTTTTATTTATTATCCTTTTATATTTTGACTTATTTGTTCAATTTTTTTGTTGATTTAACAGGTTATGGGTGATGATGAAGTAAAAATTTCAAATAAGTGAAAGAGGCCTACGATATTTTTTTAGTTTTCCTTCGAGTGCAGTTTTCCTTTAATTTCAATTTTTAATATTGGTCTCTGCTTGTTTGTACTGATTAGTTTTTCGATGTTTTGTGTGTAGTATTGCCATTCAGTTTTTGAATTCGTTCTTTCTTTTTGTTTTAATGAGTACTGACTGATATAACAAACATGATGACATTCCAAGTGCTGTTTTGTTTTCCTGTTTTTTTTCATTGCACAAGCATAATCAAATTCAAGGAGAATATTTGGAAATTTTGTTGATGCCAAAGGTTATTTTCTGAAAATTACTCAACTTACTCAACTGAATGATTTTCCTATATTTATTTGGGATTTAGTTTATTTTGATTCTCAATAATATATAAAGGGCTTATTTTATGTCCCTTTGATTTCAGGCCGTGTATCACTACAACAGGAAGTAAAAGAGGAAATGGAAGCAATTATGAAGATGCAAGCTTTGGGAAAGACCATTTGTCTTCAGCTCACTTTTTTGATCTTTGTTTTTCTATAACATTTCATGTTCTTGATATACGAAGGTATTCAACGAACTTTGAGGGGTCACTTATAAGTGGGTTAATGTATTGGCCATCCTTGAGCCTACGTACAGACATGAGTATCACTAATTTAGTAACTCTTACATCATTTCAAAACAAAGTGTATATCGACAAGCTTGATTTGAGTGTTGAAACGTTTTTAAGGGGGTTCAGTCGAGTTGTTGTGCATAGCGTGGGGTTGCTAGTGAGTTAAAAATTTTCTTATTCTAGGGTAATATGTTACTATAGTTTGTTTAAATTTGTCAGCAGCATTTTTTTTCATCCAAGGGAATGCCTCGAACATGGGTGACAATGAAAGAGCCTAGCTCAAATAAATTCTTATACTGAAGGAGTACAGTGACAAGAATTAAAAAGCTTAGGTGTATTTTTTTTTGGACCATGATGTAGATTGTTAAGTACAAGTACTACGACTACTCTTTTGGTTTATTGCATCATTTCACCATCAAAAATTTGGAGGTTAGCTAGCTATTATTATAGTTTTGCACTTTCAGGCCTAAAAATTACAAGCCTAAAAATTTCATGTTTTCTGTTACACAATTATGGTATTATTTTGTTTTTATTAAAAAAATTTAGTACTAGCCTGAGATTTTCCGGCCAATTTGCATGCCCTTTAAAATACTAATTCTCATTATTTTACTTCAAATTATTCGGGTAGTTTCTCCTCTTAAGTAATTTACCCATTTTTGTTAATTTGTAGGGTTTAGTGATGATTTAAGCTAAGTATTACTGGGTGTTGCTATTGATTTTTTTTTGGGAGGTTTGGAGCAATGACACTACGAGAGAACCAAGAAGCTGCTATGAGAGTTGTTTAGCAGTCTATTGACCCCTTCTGCTACACCAATAAGACACTGATATGGGTGACATTGATCAGTCTATATACCCCTTCTGCTAGACCCACTATCAGGCTTCCGTTAAACAACCTTTTTGGCAATGGTATTGTTCTCACAAACCTACCTTCTCGGTTTTATTTTTTGTGGTAATTAAGTTGGATGATGGGTTATTTACATGTTGATAAGAGCTAATAAGTCATGTTTTTATATGATGTAGGAAAATTGGGTTAGTTCCTAATCATATTTGTGAAACCCCGTATTTATAAATTATTTTATAAATATTCGTAAATGATTTTTAATAACTTTCCATTTACTTTTAATAGTTTTGATGGAATTATATTTGTTATTTCCATAAATGATTTTTTGTCTTGTTAAATACACTTTCATATTTTCTTTTGTTAAATCCTAGTTTGATTAGGAAAGCTTATATTTAGAAAGGGAAAATATTATTTTATTAATTCTGAATATTAGTGGGAGAAAGCCCAATTAGGAGGCCCATTAATATTGTTTAAACCTAGAGGGGTCTTCTTTTATTTTATTTTCCTCCCACACGCCACTCTCTCCTCTCTTTCTCTTTGGTCGTCGGCCATATGGCCTCCCACAACTCATTCTTCTTCTTCTTCTCCCTTCTCTTATGGCTTACCATGAAGTCATACACGTTTTCCCCTTTCACAATACTCATAAATATCTTAAAAGATCACAAACAATTCATACTATGTGCTGTTCGGATTTCTGCAGCACACCCAACTTCACAAATTCGTAACTATTATTCTAGCCGTTCAAATCCAATCTCCACCGTTCAGATTCAACCTTTATATGTATGTAGTCTCTCTACAAAGTTTCGTGACCATCGGATATCGTTTGAACTTCCTTCAAGACGTTTGATCATAGCTATCCAGTTTCTATACGGGATTGGTAACTTCTGACGTTGAACCCATGTATCTTTCTTTAAACTTAACGTATGACTAATATACTTTAAACCCATTATTCTTCAGTTCGTTGGGAACGCTAGGGATCAAACGACATAGGTTTTTCATATCATTTGAGCCTCGATCAAGGACAGTCAAACCAAACTGCCAGTTTTGGACGAATTAGGGTTTTGTCTTTCTTAAACCTTTTCTATTGTTTCGACTTATAAAAATTATGGGACTTCTTCCGATGTTAAATATAGTTATTTGATGTTTTAAACAGATTGGTTTTGATATAGAAGATTATTTAAAGATCATTTGGATTGACTTCTTGTGCATACGATTGAAAGAAGATGTTTTGGTTTTCGCTTTCAATATTGAAAGACTTTGGATTGAGGTAATTCATATTACCTATACTTTATCTTGTTTGTTATATGCTAGGAGTCCCACGTATGGCATGTTTAGAATGGCTAGGTGGACTAGAGAACTTGCATGATGAATTGTAGGTTAAATGACGGGCCTAAACCCGCAAGCTGGTTACACCAACTTTGGTTGTCAGATGCTATATGATTATGTGACGAGACTACAACGTGATGTTTAAGTTGTACGTTATGTATATGTCATTTCTGACTTTTAGTATTACCTACAGTGTGATATTTTATATCATTGATGATTATGGATTATGATGTTATATGATATGTTTATATCATTGTGTTGATTTCTGATTATCCGTTGTATGAAGAATATGCTAACTTGGTTTGAGATCAATATGCATGATTACAACTGTTGAATGGATATTGTTGATGGATATTGATATTGCCAATGATGGCTTTGTACCAATGTTGATATTGGTAACCCTGAGTGGGTAGCTCAGTTGGTAAGACTTCTGAGATTTATTCCAGAGGTCTCAAGTTCGAGTCTCCTCAGGGCCACTGGAGGTTTTACCGGTTGTTAACTTCAGGGCCCATGGGATTAGTTAGGCAAAGCCTAGATACCCATGTTATCTAAATAAAAAAAAAACAATGTTGATATTGGTAATTGAAATGTTTAAATACGTAGACGTGAGGTAAAGCCTCACCTGCATGGTTATTAAAATGGAAAATGTATGGTTGGGCCTTATATGTTAGTTGAACCCATTTCCTAAATTGTAAACAACATAAACTGCGAGGATTGTTTAGTCACTTCTGAAGGCTCACAGGTTGATCACTCGGGATGTGTTCCTTCAGTTGAGAGTTTTAGAGACCATTTGGCAACTTGCCCATATGGGCACCTGTTTAGGCAATATTGCCTGTCGTTCCTATTAGTTAGGGGATCCATCTATGAATGGGTATGACTGTAGGAGGGTATGATCATACTTAGACTTGTTTGGAGGATTGCATGCTGGAGAGACGTACCATGGGCGTTTCGACCTTTTGTTGCCATTGACGTTTGCTTTCCCAACCTTAAACCGTTAATGGACTTGGTCCTCTAAAAGGATTGAAGAATCTTGATTATGTATTCCGCTGCGTAATTTGTACTCTTTGATATGTTATGTGATTATATGGTATCCATAAGTGAACCTATGTGGTGTGAAGCATGTTATATGATTTACAGTTTTCGCATGCTTGTAGAAAGACCGATAGGTGTGTGCTTGTGGTAGGGTATAGTTAATATGGGTTACTGAGTTGTAAAACTCACCCGTTGTTGTTGACATTTTTACAGGTATTATTCACACGTGTGAGGATTATGGAAGGGCGACTATTGATCACAATCATTTGTAATAGATGTCTAGATCACTTTAGTTTGGGATTTTAAGACCATTGTTATTGTTACTATTTATTTCTACAATCTGCTTAGTATATCTCTAGTCATGTGATTCTATAGGGATTATATGAATAGACTTATGTTGCAGTAACACCTGTTGGGAACTTTGGGGTAGAAACTCGAAGGCTCTACTATATTTACATCCATTTCTATTATTATATTGCATTATTTATTATGTTTTATGCATGGTAGCCATCGGGGTGTTACAATATTATATGGCCACAGAATGATATTTTGGTTAATGTTGTTGTGTAAGTTGGTTGATACTGAGGTACAGTCGATGAGCTCAACGAGAGATCCGTGCAGAGCTTGAGGGGAATTAAGCCTAATTAGCAACATCATCAAGTTTAACAAAATATGGTCTGAATTGTATTGGCGCAGTGGTGCTTAAATGGTTCAGTCAACTAGCTGTTAGTATGTACCCATAAAAAAAGTTGGTAGTAAATTTTAATTGGTATTCTGTGGGCTTTCTCAGCGGCTATTACTCTGAATGATCGCGTTGATTTGTTTTTAGATGAAATAATCGATTTGAAGGGCATTTTCCGATGAGCTTTCAGCAACATTAGTTGAGTACCTTTGTCTAATTGTCTCTCTCCGGTCTTGAGTGGAGTTTGAGGTAATCTGTCCAAGGTAGTCTTCTGATTTTTAAAATCCACCATTTTCTAACATGTTTATACATGGTGTTGTGTCATTGTTTGTGCTTTAAAAGTGGTAATGTTTCTGGTGTCAATTCAGAAGAGTTGTACTTCACGTGTGAGAAAAGTGTGAAAATAATAGTGTATTGGACTTGGTGTTTAATTGTGCTATTTCGTGGTGGTTACCTGAGGTTAATCATATTCAACTTGAAGTTTGTCGGCCAATAGAGTGAGTAGTATCATTTTGATCCTAGATGGTTTGATCTGTTGTACCAATAATAGAAAAAGATTTTCTGAAACATGGCTTGCTCATAACACTAAATTTTCTCTAAATAGTTGATAGTCTGAAATTTTTTAGCGTCAAGGGTGGATTTTGTTTACTTTTTTTTGTTGTAGTGGTCTTTTACTTTTCTCTGACTGAGAGTTGTATTTTGTGTATACCATGTTTGTTCGAGGCTGATGGTTATACTTGATTGAGAAGAGGAAATGGAGCATCTCCAAAAAAACCACAAGCTAATATATCAGATAGGGTGATTAATTATAATTTGACCGAGGACAACACTACCCAATGGTCAGGCTATGGCAGAGTAGCACGGGTCTATCAACAAGACCAAATCACTTAGCTAAACATTCTCTCACTCTCAATGCGTGTCCTACTACTTTATTGTGTTTTCAGCAGGGGTGTGCACCTTAGTGGTGTGCACCTTAGTGGTTCTGTAAAACGATGTAGAACGATGAGTTCCTCGATGTACACCTGCTTTTGTAAAATGATGATGATATTTTAATTAGAAAACCTTTTCAATTGCTTTTACTCCCTTTTGATTGGATTTTTTTAAGTCTTTGATTCCTTTTTAACAAAAGGTAAATATAACAATTTTAATATCACGTACTAGGTAGGCCACGAAATCACACGTAAAAGACTTCATCATTTCGTATAGGATATTATCATTTTCTCACTTCATACTGGACAAAAATAAGTAAAAATAAACATAACTTAAATTTACATATTAACCAAATAAAAATTAAAAATAAAAATCCCGTGTTGTAGCACTGGTTCAAACTAGTTCTTCAACTACTTGTCTTCGGTATGTAATTAAATTAAATTGATCTAAATTTACTAACCTAGT